>APFE031396981.1:24424-80414 GCA_000404065.3 Pinus taeda | reverse complement strand
TGTCAATATCTGGATCACATGACAATCCTTGCTCAATCCTGGGCTGCTTGCCCCTCTCTGATACCTGTGCTACTGTCGAAAGCGAGGCCCCTTCCACCTGGTGTGGAGATAACAATCACGGTGCTGATGAAGAAGGCGAGACCCCTTTCCACCTGATGTGGAGAAAATACTCGCCTAGCTGCTGCGAATAAAGCCCTGTGGCCTCTCTGATAAGTGACCAATGGAGGAGAGCTCACATGTCTAGTCTCAGGGATATCATGCTGTTTTGACTGTTTAAATGCTACTCCAAGGGGACAAAAACACAAGGGAGATGTTTAGGAAGGGAGACTTTTGAAGGGATTTAGGGAAAATACATATGAAAGGGGAATTTAGGGAAGCAATTATGAAACATATACCATCACATAATCATATTTTGTAGGGGTTTCATAGGAGGTAGGGTTTAGGGACTTTGATATTTTTGGTGAGGAGATTAGGTGAAAATGACAAGGGAGATGGTTGGGATGTGGGGAAAAATGGGAGTGAAAGGGATGACCTTGAGAACAACAAAACAAAACCCTAGCTTTACTTGCGCTTTGACATTTTTAAAGCAAATATACATGAACCTCTCATTTCAATTTGATGGCATTAAAACACATTTCCCATGCTCATTTTCCTTTATCAAGTAAAATACTTTGATAATCAAAGGCCTATCTGCAATCTTGAAGAAGTTTGGGGTTGTTTGGCAGTTTACAGGCAATTTTTTGTGAATGAATTCCCAACAGGTCGCGCGCGCCCAACAGGTCGCACCAGTGTATTTTCCCAACTCGTAAGACCCCCTGACAGGTCGCGCTTGCCCAACAGGTCATGTGCTTTTTCAGGAGGCTTTTGGAGGCCTTCCCGGTGTTAGAATTGGGTGTAGGATAGCTCGTTGGAAAGGTCTTTGAGTCTAATTTCCAACCAAACTTGAATTTTTCAATTTGAAGTTCATTTGCTTTGTCAAAAATCAAATCTCCCAAGACTGGTCAAAAAGTGCCAAATGAGGCTGCCTCAAGGAAGAGTGCTATTGCAGTCAATTTTTGAATGCCTTCCTCAACCCCAAATTGAGCTCATGATAGCTCATTGGAAATCTCCTTGTGTCTAGCTATCATTTTACCCATCAAGCAAATCATTTGGTCAATCAAGCTAGGAGAAAACTTGATTTTCCCAAGGTCACTTCAGAGGTGTCTTTGATTCTCCTAAGGCAACGGTATTCTTGACATTTCTCTCAAACCATGACACCTGTGCAAAAATTGAAGGAGGTTTTTCTTCTTTGGCATGTTGTGGACACAAACCTCTCTCATTTTCCCAAAATTCATCTTTTATTGCTCTAAAACATCTTTTGAGTGAAACTTATCCCGATGTGTGAAACAAGGAATTTTGCCGAAATGAAACGAAATGAAGGGGATAAGGGGCTTCTAAATTCTTGGGGAAATTTTTGGAAGTAGGTAGGGATGTTAGGAAGTAGGGGAAAGTGGAATCTCAGAGATTGAGTGAGGGGAAGGGGTCCAAAAGGGCAAAACACAAGCCCAACCTAGAACATTGCCAGGTTGTAGCAAGAAACTAGGGTTTGTGCAAAAATGAGGATTTTGGGGGATCTGAGTGTTGTGAAGTGCTTGATAATGTACATTAAGGATAGGGGAAGGTGTATGAACATCTGGATACAAGTTTTGCTGATGATTTGACCGTCCAAGAGAAATTGGCTTCAAAACCCTAGGAGAGGGAAATGAACTTGCCTAGGCGCAACTGAAGCATGAACAAGTTGTAAAATGACCCTATGAAACTTGACATGATGATGACAACCCTCTGAATGATGATAGGCTCAGCTGAATAGTGACATAGGTTGGCATTTGGGCAACTTTGAAATGAGTGAGAACAAACCTTAGACCTAATGCCTAGTGACCAAATTTTGCTTGAAGACTCATTGAAATGACAAAATTTGACCTTCACACTTCAAAATCACTTTGTAAGAGCATATTTGATCACCGGAGGAAGGCTGGAAAGACTGACACTAACAAGTAGTAGCTGAGAAACTTAAGGGTTGTAGATCCTTTCAGCTGTAGCTGATAAATCAGGGAGTAGTTGCTTCATGTTGGTGATATCCAGAGAACTTTGTAACAACAAGTAGTAGCTTTCTCTTGTGAATATATCTAAGAAAAGTTTGAAGAATCTATGTGTATTGTTTGTGTTAGTTATTTTGATTCTTTCCATGCTCATATAGATTAATTGTTGGGAAGTTCATTGGTGTCCTAATATCATTGCAAGTGAAAGAAAGTTCTTGAAATTCAAACAATATTGATCCACCCCATCCCCCTTAGTAATGTCCTGGTTTCTAACAATCGGTATCAGAGAAAACCAAGTTACTTCAGGATCAGTTTAACAGCTGGAATAAAGATAAAGGACCATGGAAAACCGAGAATGAGGATTTACCAATAGGGAACCTATGTACAGTGGAACAAACTATATGTTTTGGAAAGTAAGAATGAATACCAACATTCAATCACTTGGAGCTGATGTATGGGATGTTATGGAAGAAGAATATCAAAATCCTCCAGCAGTGATTACTTGTTTTTGCTACTACAACACCCTCCAAAATTTTGGCCTATGCCCAATTTCGGAGCCTTCCTTGGTCTTGTACATTGTTGTTGCAAACATTGAAACTCATTTCATGTGTTTCATTGAAGAGTTTCGTTTCCTTTTGCATGATAGGTAAAATTTTGTATTCTCGCATGTTAGATGTCACACAATGTGTATAAGCCTTTTTGGTGGTTTCAAGGGGTAATTTTTGTGTAAATAAGTTTACCTAACCATGTAAACATTTGTCGCACTCATTTCCCAAGTTTTAAGCATTGTCGCACAAGTGTCATCACGGTCGTCGCAAAGTGTATCTTTAGTGTCGCACTTGTTGTAAGTTCTCGAAAGTTGTCGCACTAAGGGAATTTAATTATTCATATGTCCTGGATGATCTATCTTGTTGTGTCATAAAGTATTCTAAGTGTGTGATCATAGTCAAACTCTTAGCACTGTTCACATTAGCATCCCCAATCTCACACTTAGTAAATTTCTGAAAATTTTCTGACCAACCAACCCAACCTCATCTAACCTTCCTGGACTATGCAATGCATAGTCTCAGCCCTCTAGCTATGACCTTGCCTCTTGACACTATGCAATGTGGAGTTCCTACCTCCCAGGACCATTGCACTGCGTAGTTTTGGTGCTCAAGCCCAAACCTTGGCTCCTAGAATTGTACAATCCATCTTCCCAACCTAGCCTCAATTGTGCATTGTGAAATCCCTAGCCTCAAGCTTGACCCTTGAGCCCCTGAGTTGTGCAATTGCATAATGGACTAACCTCCTTTATCTCTCAGAATTGCATAATGGGTTGATTCAGTGCCCATCCCCTCATCTTGTCACAATGACCTTCAAAATTGTGCAGTTTCCTCCCTCATCCCAGCCTTGAGTATGCATTGTGCTTTCTCAAGGCTCAACGCTCACCCATGACTACTTGAACTATGCAATTATGCAGCCACTAAGCCATCCCCTAGCTTATCACCTGGTTCTAACTCAGTTAAATGATCAACGTGTACTATCTTAGACTAGGGTTTT
Organism: Pinus taeda; assembly: GCA_000404065.3. NCBI lineage: Eukaryota > Viridiplantae > Streptophyta > Pinopsida > Pinales > Pinaceae > Pinus > Pinus taeda. The sequence goes on along the minus strand of APFE031396981.1, from coordinate 76,794 downwards.
TTTTCAGACTAATGTCGTCTTGTCATGAGTGAATTGCATATGAAAATGCCTTATCATGCCATGACAAGATGATGAAGAAGGGAAACATGTTGAAATACCTCTTTATAGTTGAGTATGCAAGCTGGTAAACCAAGAGAAAGAAAAGGGGCACCAATTTGCGACTACAACTCGAGACTTGAGATCGTTGAAGACTCCATACTATCAAGTCATACAGAGGTGGATAGAAGGACACTCTCTAGAAAACACATAATAAGGAGAATAAAAAGTGGTTTTACATTGCCATATCATCAAGAATCCCATGTCAGTAGTGTCATGTCATGTCATTTCATGAGTTTTCATGTGCCACACCATATTGTGGATGATGTAAATTATGTTTAGAAAATGTATTTTAAAGTGGAAGTCCAAAGGACATGTATGGAATATGAAGAGTCATGTAAAGTTGAAAAATCATAGGAATTCAAATAGTCATGAGGGTAGATGAAGAGTCACAAGGAAGGTGAAGTGTCACCTCCTCATTGGTTATATATACACCCTCATTGTATGAGCAAAGGACTTTTCACCTTGGCTCCTCATGCAATGCATTAGAGAGACAAGTTAGTTCTCTTAAGGAGCAAGGATTGGCTCCAACACTCCACTATTGGAGCTAGTGGTGTTCATTTTATACATGTGTCTTGGAAATTTTACTTAATATTATAAGCCTTATGGCCAACACATTCTTCACACATGAATTATGGATATTTGTAGGACTATTCTATGAATGTTTGTAATTCATGTTTTATTTCATTTGTGTTAAAGTAGTTGAACTATTTCGGTTATTTTGGTACTTATCATATTGAGAATGTGTTGTGATTGTTACTATCATTGTCACATTCTCGTGGACTATTTTGCTGGATATTAGACAAATCTTCCTTGTTGCATTGGTTACAATGGCAGTCACGTCTCTATAGACTATTTTGCTTAATGTTGAACGATTTCTTCTTGTTTTTGTGTGTCTCTACTAGGGTGGTACTATTACCTCTCTCTTATAGGCTCACTTCTCCTCCCCATCCATAGTAAAGTAACTTTAACACACATATGACCGAACACTCACTAGGCACACCCCCTTTATTTTCGAAGGCACATTTTCACTCCTCGCTCTTGTTGACAGTTAGAGTCAACACATATCCTTAAGACAACTGCCAACCATGCCATATTCCAGATGGGGATCCTATCCCAAATGATGTGAGGTCTAATTGGTGCCACATATCGGGGATACCCCTTCAATGTTGGTGGGTCCAACACCGTAAACATTACTAAAGACCAGAAGTTGGAATTCACATGTAATGCAAAGGCTATGAATGCATTACTTTTTAGCCTACCTGAATCAGAACTTGTTAAGGTTATGGATTGCTAAACAACAAAGGTTATTTAGGACAAGATGAGTAGTTGCTATGAAGGTGACAACAAGGTAAAGTAAGCTAAAATTTAAGGTTTTAGAATGTAATTTAAGTATTTACGAATGAATGATGATGAAGATATTTCAAATTATTTCTTAAGAGTCAATGAAGTTGTGAACATTATAAGATGCCTTGAGGAGAAATTAGAAGATCTCGTAGTTGTTAAAAATGTGTTGAGATCTCTCCTTGAGAGATTTAATCCCAAGGTTCTAGCCATTGAGGAGATGACAAATTTGAAGACTCACTTTGGACCAATTACTTGGTACACCCACTACTTATGAGATGATAATTTCAAATGGTAAACCTACAACAAAGGACTCAACCTCCAAGGTAGATAAGAAGCCAAAGGAAGAGCATGATGATTCATGTTGTGAGTTAGATGAAGAAGAAGCAAAGTTTGTGAGGAAGCTCAAGAAAGGGTCAAACAAATATAAAGGTAAGCTTCCTTTTAAGTGCTTTAATTTTGGCAAAGTTGGTCACTATGCTTCCAATTGTCCTGAGAAGAAGAAGAAGGAATATGACCCAAGAGAGAAGTTCAGGAAAGTGAAAAAGGAAAAGAAGATGGCTAAAAAGAAGAGTTTCTACACCCAATATGCCATCTCATCTAAAAGTGAAGATAGTCAATCTTCAAATGAGAACAAAGATGATGAAGGTCCAAAAGAATTCATGCTTATGGCTATAGGAAATTTAGAAGTTGATGCAATTAATTTTGATGGTGAACATGATGAAGTATATTTAGAAGGAGAGTTGGCCAGTGCTCTTGGAGAGATTGATATATTGTGAAAGAAAAATAAAACCCAGAGAGAGTTTCTTATCAAAGACAAAGTTGAAGTTGTTGAACCTCTACTACTACAAATTAAAGAAGGAAAGAAGATACAAGAGATTTTAAATCAAGATCTTAGTGACCATATTCAAGCATGTGAGAGGCTTGAAATAGAAGTTGCTTTCGTAAGGAAAGAGTTGGAAAAGGCAAAGACCCAACTCCTATTTAATTAGAAGTTTGGAAATAGGACTAAAAATGTAAATGAGCTTCTGGAAGCACAAAGAGTCTCTAATGTTCAGTTTTTTCTTGGATTTGAGGTCGAGTCTCGCTCAGCGGCAGAAACAATGGGAAGAAGTTTATTACCTTTGTGTAAGCTACCAAAAGTGGTCACAATGTAGAAAAAGAAAGGTCAATGCAACAACAAAAAGACAAAGCTAGTGCTAATCCCAATAACCAGCGAGAGTCAAATCAACAACAACCCAAAAGGAGGAGGATTTTTTCCCATCCAGAGACAAACAATGTTGGAGAAGCAAATAAAAATTCTTAGAGGTCAGTCCAACCAATGTTCAGAAATTGATTTTCTCCCAGCTATGTAGACATTTTTCCAGGTTATTGCTTCACATGCACAAATTATGGATACAAGGTAGAAAATTGTAGGGTGAATTTATCATATAGGTAACTCAGGCCAAGAAGAAGAAATTATCAACAAACTAATCAACCAATCAGATAGAGAATGAGGATACCCTAGAACAATAATCCATACGCTCCTTTGAATAATTTGATTCAATGCTTCAACTATCAAAATATTGGGCATGAAGCAACAAGTTGCAAACTTAAGAATAAGAGGCATGATCTAGTTATGGAGAAAACAAACCAGGAGTCGAAAGTTTGGGAAGAAAAGGAGAATTCGGAGAAATGTAACATTGTTTTGTATGCTCAAAATGAAGGTAGTCATTGGTATGTGGACAGTGGTTGTTCCAAGCACATATCAGGAGACAAACGTAAGTTTTTGACATGGAAATCAATATAAAAAGGTAATGTGACCTTTGGTAAAAATGCACCTAACAAGATTGTTCTAAAAGGAATTATCATTCTGTCTAATGGTAAAGGTAAATCAAAAATTGTGTTGTATGTTGATGGGCTAAAGCATAATTTACTTAGTGTGTCTCACATGTGTTACCAAGGTTATGATTTGATTTTCAAGCCTAAGAATTGTCAAGTAAAGTCAACAATCAATGGAGATGTTGTAGCTTAAGTTGTCAGAACAAATAGCAATGTGTATGTCCTAAAAGAAAAATAGAGAGGCGTTGTTTGTCAAAGATTGATGAGAGTTGGTTGTGGCATAGGAGACTTGGACATCTGAATTTTGATTAGATAGTTATATTGGGAAATAAGAATTTTGTCCAATATATGCCAAAGCTATCAAAGCCTGAGAATACTATCTGCAAGTCTTGTCAGTTGGGAAAACAAGTTTGAGTACTATTCAAGTCCAAGGAGAGCTCATCAACTCATCAACTAAGCCATTGCAGGTAGATCATATGGAATTATGTGGACCATCAAGAACACAATCACCCAAAGGTAAATTGTAGTTCATGCTTACTATTGATGATTTCAGCAAGATGATGTGGGTTGCATTTCTTAGAGAAAAATTAGAAACTTTTGAAAAGTTTAAGGACCTTAAAGTCATGGTTTAGAATAAAACTAGCCATAAAATAAAAATCATAAGATCTGATTATGGAGGTGAGTTTAATTCAAAAGAGTTTGCTGACTTTTTCAAACAGCATGGCATCAAAAGGAATTTCACTATAGCAGAGACTCCATAGCAGAATGGTGTATCAAAGAGAGCCAATATATCTATACAATAGTTAACCAGAGCAATGATGGGTGAAAGAAATGTTTAGTAGATATTTTAGAATAAATCCATTTACACAACAGTAGTGATTCTCAACAAATCTCACTTCAGAACAAACATTGATAAGACTCCCTATGAGATTGGTATGGAAGACCCGCAATAAGCAAGCATTTAAGAATTTTTGGAAGTAAGTGCTACGTCAAGAGGAACGATGACAATCTTGGTAAGTTTGATGCAAGGGCTGGTGAACATATTTTTCTTGGTTATTATCATAATAGCAAGGGCCATATATGTTACAAAAACAATACAAAGAATATTTTTTATTGTATTGATGTCCAAGTGGGTGAGTATATTGGGTATGAAGTCAAGAAACCAATAAATATGAGCTCCATTGATCCAGTCAACAATGATGAGAAGAATGATGAGCCACCTTTAGATGAAGACAATGAAGATCCTTCCAATCCTCAAGCCAGAGATCCTTCAAGGTATGTGCAAAAACACCAACCAGTTGATCAAATTGTTGGTGATTTAAATCCCCCTACTCAAATGCATGTAGCTTTGTTATCTATGGAGGAACCAAAGGATGTTGCGCAGGCTAGCTAGGATGAAAGTTGGTTAAAATACATGAATGAATAATTGGATCATATGGAGAAAAAACAAACATGGGTGCTTGTTCCTAGACCAACAAACAAGAATGTAATAGGCACTAAGTGGGTCTTCAAGGATAAATTAAATGAGCATGGTGAAGTGGTAAAGAACAAGGAAATATTAGTGTGCAAAGGCTATGCACAAATCGAAGGTCTAGACTTTGGTGAAACTATTGCTCCTATTGCTCGATTAGAGGATATTAGAATGCTTTTGGAATTTTCTTGTTTCAAGGAATTCAAGATATGGTAGATGGATGTCAAAAATTCCTTTCTAAGTGGGGAGTTGCTGGAAGAAGTTTACATAGATAAACCAGATGGTTTTCAACTATCAGATCAATGAGATTATGTTTGCAAGCTGAAGAAAGCCTTGTGTGGTCTCAAGCAAACCCCACGAGCTTAGTATTCCAAGTTTTATAGTTACTTGCTCAAGTGTGGTTTCAAAAGAGGCATAGCTAATAGTAATTTATATGTTAAAGAAAATAATGAAAAATTAATAGTGGTGGTTGTCTATGTTGATAATATTATATTTTCTAGTGATTCAGATCAACTAACATGTCAATTTTCAACAGATATGAAGGTCGATTTTGAGATGTTTGTGCTTGGAGAGATTTCTTATTTCCTTGGATTGCAGATTACACAGACTCCCAAAGGGATTTTTATTTCGCAAAACAAGTATTGAAGAAATTTGGCATGGATGAGTGTTCTTTGGTGAGCACACCAATGGTTACAAGTTGCAAGCTTAGCAAGATTCATGAATCACCAAATGTGTACCAGACTTTATACAGGTTTTGTTAGTTCCAGTCTTCGCAGCCTGTCACCAGGGATCAATATGAGCTCTTACTAGGTTTGGTTTGGTTAGATGTTTTGCAAATGATATTCAGCACAAAACATGTCACAAGTGTTTCCATCAGAAGAATCTCATAAAAATATTTCCAACGGTATATCACACTCCCATAACCGGTTCCCCGATTAGAAGATATGATCAAAATGATTGAGTGATTCTTCGTTATGCATGTTTTGAGGTCAGTTGTTGCACACAATGGCAAGTTTAGTACAAGATCAGTTTCTAAAATAATGGTAAGGAAATTCTCAAAAGTGAAAGAGGTTTTTGTTCATCACATACCAGATAACAAAAACCTCCTTCAGTTTATGCACAGGTGATACTATGTGGGAGATATACAGTGATATTTGGAGCCTACGTTAAAACAAAGCGAATTTTTCATATTTTTTACTGTTTTAGTCATTTTAGTGCAGTGCCATTTTACAACAGATGGAAAGTAATTTTACAAAACAAAAGGAGGATTTTTTTAAACACGAGCCATATAACAAAAGTGTATTTCAGTTTATTCACAAGTGTCATGAATTGGGATATGTGACTAGATATTTACAGCTCATTTCACAGATTTAAATTTTTAATGATTTTATATTTTAGAGATTATTTTGTGGCACAGATTACGAGCAACTGGAAATGAATTTCCAAAATATGAGAGAGGTTTTTCTCCAACATGATCTTATATACCAAAACCTCTTTCAGTTTTGTAATATGTGCTATAGTTTAGGAGATACGAATTTATTTTCAACACCTATTTTCAAAAATTCGGGCCAAGTTTAATGTAATTGATTCTATTTTGAAGAAAATGGTTGAGCTCAATTTCCTTAGTACAAGGATGAGAAAATGTATATATTTTATGAATTTCATAGTGTAGGGGTTAGACTTTGGTAGAATGTTGGACTCTGGTGGATGCATTGAGCTCTATTGTACATCACTTCTATAGTTTGGCAAGGAAATAAACCAGGGTTTTGCAGCATTTTGTGGGATTCTTGTTGTAATGTGATTTAGCATTGTGTTCTTCTTTGTAATTTCAGTTGATCTTATTTTTATGTGTGCCATCATCTCTCTCTTTTTGCATAACTAAATGAATCAAGTTTAAAGGTGGAATTCATTTGTGTTTTAGTGCTCTACCTTGGGGTTTATTTAGTTGTACATGTTTTCTACTATTTGAAGAGGACTCATGACAATTGCATGCCCTTTCTAGCTCCTCACCATTCTTTAGACTCACCATTACACTCATTTCAAAGTGCTAAAACACTTGCCTACCTCGGCCCACAGAAACCTCTGCAAATCTGTGTTCATTACCCGAACCCAAAGCTGCCTTCCCATCTGATCCAACAACCAATTATTTAAATTCAATCAAACTCCTCTAAGAAAACATACCTAGCCTAAAATTAGCTTTTATATCAGTCATCTCAAGCCTTCCTTGATATATTTTCATTGAGATTGACAAGGAGAGAGCCCTCTCCCGACCTGGTAGGGCTAGCTACCAAGTTAAGCGTGGTTTGATGTTACCCTAGACCTGCCTTTCTCAACCTGAGGTAGATTTAGGCCCTAATAGGTTTATTATTGGCAGCTATGGTGCAGGTAAATTCTAAGTGTGGACACAAACAATTCCTCTAGCCCACGAGAGCGGGTCTATCCACAAACAAACAATCTATGGAATATCTCCTTAGGCTAGAATCAAATAAGAGGGCCTACCTCGTAGTACGTTATTCTACTTGGTGACGATCTTGCTTCCTTGCTCTAACTATCTTCCATTTCCTTCCTTCGAACACCTAAAACAAGTCAACAACAGCAAACAATAAACATGATAACATGCAAATTGCATTCAGCCTACTTAATAGGTCAAGAAAAATTAAGCCATAAATATTTGAGATGACATTTCATGTAGGAAATCAATCGATAGTTGCATCTATGTTAGTTCAAGAATAGATTACAACCGATGTCTTGATGTTGTTGTTCTCCTTCGACATATCCAGGTTCCCACACACTTCTGCTACCATCTCATGGATAACCTCAATAATGGTAGTCTCAAGGCTCTTCCCTTTAGTCTTCACACCAAACCAAACTCACAATTATCCCTTAAACGTAAACTAGAAAGCTACAAACTATGGGTAGCTTGCTAACTACTCCGAAATCAAAACTTCAACCATAACTTAATTAGGACTAAAGATAACTTGTGCTTGGGAAAAAGAGAGGTTTATATAGCTTGGATGGAGGGGAGATGGTTCCTCTTCTCATGGGATAAGGCCTTATCCCTTGGATTAGTTCCATCCTAATAGGGGAAAGGAGCCCAAACTAACCTCCTCGACTCCCTCTGGTCTAACCATTTACCAGACTTCCTTTATGAAGCTTCTAGAGCTGGAAGCTTCAGCTCCATATTTAAAAAAAAATCCAAAAGAGGATTGGCGTGATTGAGAAAGGGATTAGTCGATCCGATCGGCGCTAGGGACAGTTGTAATATGTGCATAACAATGCGAGGAGGACATCGGTCGTTAGCGTCGGTCTTGTAATCTGGTATAAACAAAATATTTTTGGGAAATGATGCAAAAGGGAATTGTTCTACTCATGAAGAGGGACACAATGGGAATTTCTTCATGGTCGGAAAGCATGTCGGGTACACTGTAGAGGTCCTCAAGGATCGTGGACGGGGAGTACAAGGATAGTGACAAAATTTTGTGTAACAGATGCCCCCTAAAGCGTGAAGGCCGAGCTAGAGTGAGGGGTCAAATGCTTTACAAGTGGAAGCGGGGAACCAGAGTTCATCATCAGAAAACCTACAAGCAAGAATAAATACATATACATCACTGAAAAAATTGTCAAATGATACATGAATCATGGTATGGATGTAGCCATCCAGAGAATGATCATGTAAATGGATCCAGGCATGGGCACAACCATCCAATAAAAAGGATCATATCAAAACCAAGGTATGGTCGCACCCATCCAATAATGAGAAGGATCGCATAGAACAACTCACGGTATGTTCGCAGCCATCCATCTGAAAGAGATATGTATATTAGCACAACCATGTCACATTGCCTTGCAACCTGGGCTTTTGTAATCTGAGCTCAAGGTCTTATGCTCCAACACGACCCGATCAAAGTATAAATTCTACCATGTGAATGGATGTATTGACATCGAACATGCTAGAAAATCGCTTGATTACTAATCAATGATGTGAATTGTTAACAAGCGCGAGAGAAACCACCAATAATGACAATGGTCCTCAAGGTACTAGCAGCACAATTCACAGAATGCAAATAAAGGAACTGAAGTCGAACACCCGTGAAATCACACAATCGAAAGCCAATGATGTGAAATTTTTGTCGACTGCGAAGAACTTTTCGTTAGGGCATGCAAGCTCTAAGGTACTAGAAGGGAGTCTCTCAGCCAACTTCCTAGATAATGAGTTGAAGTCGACAAGAAGCAACCATGTCGAAGGAGGGCCATGATGTATCCCACATCATTGACATGAGATGAAGGGATGCAATTGATCTCATATGATACAGAGGATCAAGAGTAAGTGTAACTGCAGAGGGACTAACTCTTGAACATATCGGCGACACGATTCTGGAGTTTGGCAGCTTTTGGATCCATAGGATCGGTGGTCATGATGACGTGGCAGAGATCAAATGGAAGGTAAAAATGAATGGCCCAACCTAGGAAGGTCAATTACGAAAGGACAATATCCCAACCTGACACAAAACAGAAAGTGTCATGTTCAAGAGTGAGCTTTTGACACGATTGATAAAATTTCCAATTTTCCCCCACCATTTCTAGCAGGTGCCCCAATTATTTTTTATCGCAAGCTTGAAGGGGATAGCATGTGCTCGCACTGTAAGTTCATCCTTCGGACGAATCCGACCTAGTAAGTTAAATGAGCCCTAGGAAGGAGAAGCTCGCGTTCATCATGGCGACGAATCCAATGTCAGTTGATGGTTTAATGCGTTCAACAAAGGTGTAACTTAGTATCTTTTTCATGTTTAGAGAGTTTGAAAAAGACACGGAAAAGAAAAATCCACATGGTCCCTTTTCATACATTTGTGTCTCTCAAGCCCGAAAAGGTAGAAGACGATACTTGAGAGAACCACTTGACCGTGTCAGTCAAGGAGTACCTTTTTCGTAAATAGTGCATCCCAACCCAAAAAAGGGGTAAACATATACTGGGTGCACGATGTTTCCCAGCCTTTAACGATTTCAAAACGATTAGAGCTCGGCAATATTTTCATGTTTAAAGAGTCAGAAAAGAGCTCGAACGCAGACCCCCCATTTTATTCTCTTTTACGAGTCAAAAGGGGAAAAATACTCGGTGATCTTTTCATTGGAGATTTACGAGTTGAGAAAAGAGTTGAAACACGACTCTAGTACCATCATCGACAATACAGCATCTGTAGTTGAACAAGAAAGGTAAAGGCATTATCCAGTTTTTGTTGAAATATGGCAACAAGAATATTCCAATTCAATTTGTCCTTGAATTAAATTGTGAATTAAAATCGAATTTAGTCTTAACAGCTACTTGGAAATAGTTAATTAATTTATTTTAAATTAATTAGTTGGAGAAATTCAAGTTAGAAGTCTTTCTAAAGTCATGCAAGAATTATGCCTTAAATTAAGGAGATAATATTGAGTTATATTTGAGTTGTAATTAGTTAACTCAGTTTACTGAGTTAAGTCCAGTTAAATTAGTTCCAAACCGTTTGAGGAACTAATAGTGAGTTAACAGTCAATTGATGCATTAGTGCACTCAACTAGTGCTACTCCAGTTAACTGAAGATTCCCTCATCAGAAACTCATGCATGTCTATTATGATAAAGACCCAGTTGAGATAAATGTTCAAGGATAGTGTACTATCAGTTGCATGTGTTTTCTCATGGAGAAAGCTCATGCATGCAGTCAAGGACAAATCCTTGAGGATTGCGTAGTTTTGAAAGTTTTTCCACTTGGTAATAGGAAAATCATCCACAAGGAACAGTGCAAGGAAATAGGAGCTTGGAGGGCAGAGAGGAAGGTTGGAGAGAAGCCAAGATTTCCTGTGAGCATCTATGAGGATTGTACTGAGAGCTGGCTAGCTATGAGAGATAAGGATTTGTATAATTCCTATGTATTTCCACCATGTATGATAATACAATAGCGTGGGGTTTTTAGCTGAGGCTTTCCCCAAAGTATTTTCATGTGTATTGTGCCATTGATTCTTCTTCTTCTAGCTATATTGTTCAACTTGATCTTTAAGCTTCCGCAAATTGATAGTAGAAGTAGGTTATATTATTCTGCTTTGATTGATATTGCATTTTTGGGTTAACCTACCATCAAACTTTCTACAGTTTTGACGCAAAATAGTTCAAAAATACTCAAAAACCCTAAATATTTAATGAAAATTGAATAAAATAGGGCAAAAGTAACTATTTTTTACCATTTACCATTTTACCTTTGTGTGAAGATTTTGACCCACTTGTGCCCTAATTCTTCCGGAGGAGATTGTAGGAGATCTGGGAGGTCATTCGTTGAGCCGTCAATTGCAGGTAAGAGCCAAGACCTTAAGCTCCATTTTCATACTGTTTTTTCTTGTTTTTAGCCATTTTTTTGGGTTTCATGCGGAGATTTTGGAAAAAAAGAATCACCCTTGGTCGATGCGATTTTCAGGCACGGAATCGCGCTAATCGGGGTTAGTTAACACTGAAAACCGTGTCGTCGATGCCACTATTTTTAAAATAGTCACGTCGGCACCGTGAGCAAAAAATTTACATGTTTCTTTCTCAATTCATAGGTTCAAACCCTAATTTTTCTGGCCAAGGATGATCATTGACTTGATTACATGGTTTTTGCAGGAAGAAATCGTGAAGAAGTGGCAGATTGGAAAGAACATGAGCATGACGCTACCGATACTCAAGAAATAACCGATCCAAATTGTTTGGAGGATTTGAGGAACTGTGGGCTCCTCAAATTCTTTCTTACACCATGTATACAGGCCCAACATGAGCTGTTATGGTATCAAATTAGTCTCTGGGCATAAATCGAGAAATTTTCATCATCGATTACCAAGAGCTAGAGTTGGAGACTTCAGACATTAATTTCATCACAGGACTATGCTGGAGAGGGGAACCATTCAACCTATATGGGTCGAGGCCAATTGGGGAAAGCGTGACTATGCTTCTTGCCTAACATTGCCCAGAAGCTCTCAAATCCAAAAGTGGTAAGATCGAGATCATGACGGTTCGGGATATTGTGTTGAGAGTTCTACTATTGACCATCAACGGAGTGGCTAGGTCCCAAGCGTTGCATGAGACCAACAAGTCAAAGTTTCCATACGCTATCGAATGCACGGTGCCCACTATATTTAACTAGGTGGAAGCAATGAAAATCAACATGAAGCACCAGCTTTCAAAATCTAAGGTAGGACACCTAAAGCAGTTTTGCTTTGGATCTTGTGCTAGTGACCTTCTTCTTAGAACGGGTTCCATTGTTCCAATACCAGTTGAATGAGGTACATCCGTCGATGCATCTATACCCATGGTCACAGGGGGCCAACATATGTCCTATAAGCCCGCCTTTTTCTCGTGGCTATGACAACCGTTGATCATAGTGGAGGATTGGCCTTACAGTAGTACCAACTTCCATGGAGATCTAGATATGCCACTCCCAGAAGAGGAGGATTTTGATGATGGAGGTAAAAACAAACAATTTTAGTTTTTTGATGTTTTTTTACTATTTTTGAAATATATATGTTCATGACATTTCGATTTTATGAATGCATATGTTGGACCAGAACACCCTACCAGGATGTCCCCGATTGCCAGGTGTGTTTCTCGACAGTTTGAGGTCACTCCTTATCAGGAGGGAAGCAACAATGAGGAGGATATTGCATGAAATCTTGAGGGTTTGACCCATGGGATCCCAGAATGTGCTCGAATGGGTGATGTCCCACACCAGTACCAGAGGCATACGGTGGGGGTGTTAGATTGGATTTGCCGACTGCTGACTCGCATAGTTCGAGCAGTTACATGCTATCATGAGCATCATGATGTTTAGTGCATAGGTCTAGCATTCCATATTTTTTAGGCATGCGAGCCACGAATGTATAAGGCCTGCAAGCCACCGTTGTATTTCAAACACGCGTATTAATTTTTTGAGGTTTTGATGTATGACAAACATTACCAGCGCACACACACACACATATATATTGTACTTCTTTGCTTACTATGGGACAAATGTTTTTGTTTTCGAGTTCTTACATGTTTCGCAAATGTCTATCCAACACATAATTAGCTAATACATCTATTAATGTATTCATGTGTCGAGGAATATGTTGATATGTAATATAATCAAAATTTATCTCTAGTACACAAATACGTAGATACATTCTCAAGATATGAGGGTTTATAATGGAATATTGCCCGTTGAGTTGAAGAACAATAAGTTGTGAATCAAGGTTGACAACCAATTCCCGGATGCCAAGAGAAATATCTTCTAACAATAATTCGATAACCACGCTATACTCAGTGATGTTATTAGTTGTTTGACCTAGATAGATACCTTGAATATCAATTAACGCACAATGGTGGTCATAGATGGCCCATGTCGCGGATGATAGATTTTAGGTACTACGGCAAGAACCATCAATGAAACTGACGTGAGGGGACACCAAATCTGCAAGGCAGGCAAAAACATAATAAGCAGAGAAGTTGCTTGCAAAATAACACACCAAACCACACTGTACAAAAATGAATGACACACTAGTGTACAAAAGTAACCATGCAAGATGACCTAAGCATAGTACTTTGTGAGAGAGTCCATGCTCGGACTTGGGTAATCAATCAACACAGATGAACACCGGAGTTTCACCGTTCACATGACAAGTAAGTAGTGACTCGGCTAAATAATAGAGTATAACTCATATAAGGCTTTTCCCCCATGCCCCCTGGGTGAGGGAGGGTTACGAGTCAGATGACAACCAATAATGAGCAATTGGTAAAAACTCAGGGAGGGAGAAAAAACTTGAATCCATGAGGGGATAAAGGTGCCCTCGGTTGAAAGATTTTGACAATGGCAGGCGAAACTGACATGTCAATAGGCAGCGAAGAAGAGAAATTCTCAAGACACATAGACATGACCGTCGGGCCAGAACTAAGCCACGGGGATTGAGAAAACACGTCGAGAGGATATCAAACTTGAGGCTGAAACAATTTCCACATAATTTATTTCAGCCGGATTTAGCGACATAACCTCGCCTCATGTATCAACAAGATCCTGTGAAGGTATGACCCAAGGATCAGATTTAACCGAGATCATGTTGACAGAGGCAACATGAGGAGGTGGGAGCGGAAAAATTCCCATGAAGGTAGGATCTTTAAAAAGCCCTACCCCCACACTCTCATAAGGAGCACTAGTGTGCTTGACATACGGAACATTGCCATCAGAGGAGGAAGAGGTAAAGAAGGATAGTTGGTCAACTGTGACTATCTTCCCTTGATGGGGGGAACGAATCATGCAGAATAGGGAGGAGGCTACAGCATGCATGGCATGGGTCCAACTTCGTCCGAGTAGAAGATTATAATTGAGATTAGCGTCAACAATTTCTACTTCAACGTGTATTGTCTTGCCCTCCAAAGTAATCGCAAGGTTGGGTAAGACACTGAATGGTCATAAATCGTGCCCGTCGAAAGCTTCCAAAGTGTTAGGGGACTGGTTTAGAGTATGAGAACCAATTGCCTTCCAACAAGTGACTGACATGATGTACATGGAAGCACCTTCATCGATGACGATCCTATGAATGGTTTTCTCGTTGATGATGACCTGAATGAGAAAGGCAATCTGATGAGGAAGACATGGAACGTGGTTTTCTAGATCAAAACATATAATATTGGAATCAGCAGGATCAATACCCCCAATAGCCGAAAGTAATGATTTCCGTTGAGATGGACAGCTTTGAAGTACCTCGAGGGCAGACATAGCCGATGGCGCCTAAGCCAAATCCTCAACAAAATTAATGTGTTGAGTGGTGTGAGCGTTGGGATTGTACGAGGACTTTCGCAGCACACCTTGAGAAGGTGGTCGAATGGAGGAATCAGGGTTAGGTCACTTTATATGAGGAGGACCAGAACTTGACGGGGTAGAAGAAGAAGGGGCAGCTTCTTTTTCTTTCCCTGTTGTCGGGGTAGGAGTTTGATAATATTTTGATCTAGTAGCCACATTGATGGGCATACTCATCATTAACACTTGTGAACCTGAGGAAGCAGACAATTGAGGTTGGTCTACCATTGGGGTTTGCTGGGACAAAAATGGCTCTTTTAGGACAACTGGGGTCCCTTTGAGCAAACGACTAACTTCAGATTGTCTAGGACAATCCTTAGTATAGTGATCCTCCTCACAAATGAGACACAGATACTTAGGCTTCCGTTAAGAGGCAACACTAGTAGACGACTTAGGAGGACCCTGTTTTGAGGCATCGGCTTTACCCTTGCCTTTGCCTTTCTTCTTACTTTTCGAGGATTTGTCCGCAGCGGTAGACTAAACAGCGTGGACCTCTGAGGTTTTACTAGGGCCAGGCAGATTATGAGAAGACTCATTGGAAGCAGTGTTGGAGTCTGACTTCTGCTTGGAAGAAGCTTTTGAAGGGGTCTATGTCACTGAACCAATTACTCCATCGATGGGAGGTGTAGCAGGAGACTTAGATGAAGTCAAATCAGATGATGGTCTGGGTGCATCAGGTAACACGCCATATAACATGCTAGATTGTGAATAGACAAGGTCTAGATACTGGGCACATGCAATATCTTGTTCCTTGGTGAAACATCCTCCCATAGCTATGTCCTCAACAATTTTGTTGGCAACGGATTTGGTGAACCATTTGGTCAACAACTAATCAGCAATCTCAAACTTAAGCAGGCAACGCTGACACCTCCATTCATGGATATGATCAGAGATGTTCATCACAATGTCTTGCTTGAGCGACGTCAACAGGTGGGTGTCAGTTTCATAGCGAACCAACAAATGGAAATGTGTGAGAAAGGCTATGGCGAGACTGTTAAAGTCGTGATAGGTATTTAGAGGTAGCACGATATACCACTTAGTTGCAGCACTTGTAAGAGTTCGTTGGAAAAGACGAAGACAAATGGAATCATCAATGTAAGAATTCGAGGAGCACCATAGGTGATATGTCATCACATGGACTTGTGGATCCTCTTTGGCTTTTCCTTCAAACTTCGGACAATCACTCGGAATCTTGGAAGGGACTGGAATCCAGTATGGCAAATGAATAATTGGATCATTCATGAGTCGAGACACATCTGGCAATTCTAGTGTAGCCAATAATGGCAATTAGGTGTTAAAAGGCATTGGAGGTCGATAAGCGGGTCCAACCGGAGGAGCCCATCCTCACTGGTAAGGATTTTGTCCCCATAGTGGAGGGTTTTGTCCATAGGGCATTTGATTGTGCCCCCACTGTGGGTTACCTTGCCCGTAGGGTGGATTTTGACCTGAAAGCCTTGCAACTATCCAACCATAGGTTTTTGATAAGAAACATACGGGTTAAAATATTGTTGAGCCTGTTGACCTTGGACATATGAGTTCTGAACCTGTTTCCCTTAGACATAAAGATTTAAAACCTACTGCCCTTGGACAAAAGGATTCTGAACCTATTGCCCTTGGACATTAGGATTTTGGGCCTACTGCAGGACTTGACCCTGACCTTGTCCTTGCAAGGGTTGCCCTGATTGATATGAGTACAAGGGTTGTTGTTGCCTGGGTTGGCCCTACTGCTGCAAGGGTTGACCTTGTGGCTGTAAAGGTTCTCCCTATGGCTGCAGAGGTTGGCCTTGCGAAGACATAGGCTGGGAGGTTTGCTGAACATACTGCATATGCGACTGCATGGTTTGTTGCAATTGTTGCAAGGGTTGACCCTACGGCTGTTGCAGTTTTCCTTGTTGTGGCAGCCCATGTTGCTGCATGGATGGCCCTTGCTGCAAAAAAGGTTGTCCTTGTTGATGCAGAGGTTGTCCTTGCTATTTCAAGGGTACTTGAATAGTTCCTGGATTAATACCTGGAAAATTTATGAACTGTATTTGGCCATAGCCACCAAGAATAGTGGATGGACTAGGCTGAATATTTTGTCCAGGGTGAAGGACATAAGGCGGATGGACCACTCCTTGAGAACCATATGGAGCATAAGGAGCTTGGTACTGAACTTGAGCCTCATAAGGCTACTGATACTGGAAATTGCTTGACCCAGACGGACCAACGAGATTTTGGACCTGTTGGTATTGGACATTGCTTGATCTAGCAAGACCAGTAGGGTGTTGAATAGCACCAGAGGAAGGTTGGTTCATCGCAACCATGTGAGCTTGTCAGCCACTCACGTTGTTTGTGCGTAACACCACAGAAACATTTGGATGCTGCCCCTAGGCGACACAGCCTGTCCACTTCCTGGAGGCATTGACGAACTAAGAGAGACATGACTCGATACCATCGACTAAATCAGATGGGTTACTTGAACCAACGAGACAAGAGGATTCAGAACGGTGGTTCGCACCGGGACTGAAGTGACTGCAGAAATCACCGTCTATTGGGAGGTTAGGTTCTAAATGAACAGACCTGTGGTAGGCATAGCTCTAGATGCCCAAACAGGGTTATGATAAAGTGATGAGCACTAGGTTTACCTGAGACCAATTGTGCTAAAGTCACATAATTAGGTGGAAAATCTCAATAAACACTGATGGGAATGCTTCCCGTGTAGGGGAAACCTTCAGGTGGAAAAGGATATTCTTCCTCTTCGATAATGTGTGGAGTGAAGACCTCCATGTGACCCAGAGAGGAGACTGGAATTTCGCCTTTGAATTCCATAGGTGGAAACAAGCGAGGACGAACGAGCGAAGATATTCAAGGGGATAATTCCAAAGGAATACCCGGCTGATCATACGAACTATACGGACGCTGTGGTGATATCACAATAGGATCGAACAAAGGATTCAGAGGATAAACAACTATTCCAAGCTGACCTTTAGGAGTCGGTGAACTCTCAAGAGTCTAGACAGGATTGTCCGAAGATTCTAGGCCAATATAAGAAAGTGACCCAGTATCTGAGGGAGGTGGAGGACGAGATAACAAAGGTTGAATGCTCAAAACAATTCTGAGTTCACCACCTTGGTCCTCAAGTGGATGCGGTAATTCAGGAAATGGCCCCTCAAACAATTTTTCAGATGGACGAGAGGAAGAGGAACTAGGTGAAACAAATGGTTTAGCCACAATGACTTCATCTCAAATAACAAGAAAAGAGAGATAAATTTCAAGGTTTTAAAACATACTTTAAGGAATATTCACGATTTTGTATACAAAATACTAACAAGGATGTTATGAGATCATTGGCAACAATTTTTTAAGACACATAAACAAACTGGTGCTCTTTCATGTGTTAAGAGTCGAGAAAGAAACAAATATGACTCTATCACTTTCTATTTGAAACGAGCTCAAAAGGACAAGCGCTCAGACGATCTTTTAAATTTAATGAGTCAAAAAGATCAAATGATTACGTAGGATGATCAAGGTAAAAAGGATTACCAGGTGTTGTGCTGTACAACAACCCCCCATTTCATAAAATTTTTCTTTTTAACTATAATATAAAATGGGTCCCTTTCATAGATGTGTGAATAAAATTGGTATCAACTCATCCTTCATCAAAAGGTCCAAAAGAAACAATACATTATAAACCTTTTGAACCAATATAAATCGGTCTTATGAAATAAATATATAATTCTTTATTATTGCGATAAAGCGATCACAAGATCGCATATCACAACAACAAGGGATGCATAACGCAAAGACCCATTGGTTTACCCCGATCTGAAAAGTGAATAAATATCGGATATCGGGAAAGACAAGCAAGTGTAACAAAAGGCCCTCCCACTTTTCTCCGATGTGATATCGCTATCGGCAATCGAGGAATGTAGCGCACACACGTTAAAGACACCTTTAAAAAACTCCCGATGCGATAAGGTGTATCGCCATCGGGGATCGGGGATTTTCCGATTGCGATAAAGCTAAGCGCGAATTTCAAAATAGATTGAAAAGGCTTGCATATATTATTTTAGATTATTATTAAAAGCCTTCCCATTCCCGATAGCGATTAACTTGTGATTATCCACCAAAAAATCAAGCCACGCTTGAATGAATCATTCGGTGAATAAACGATATGATGGGTATTTAAAATGATTGACAGGTTAAAGTGGCCAATTAATGGAGCAGTTATGCCGAGATCTCCCCTGAGATTGTATCTATGGCAATATTATTTTAATCCTTCATTATTCGTTAATTGATATAACTCTTTCATATTGGCTCGCACCACCTATTCCCTGTATTACGTTCATTTTATTCCCTACGCAGAGCTTCGTCGAAGCAACAAATTCAAGCCAAATGGGGAAGAAATCCAAGAGATTTGCGGCAGCTTTAGCTCCCGCAGTAACAGGGCAATCTACCGCTGATCCACGACCAAGAAAGAAAGGATTGATTTCAGACACTACCTGTCTTGGTCTTGGAAACACAAGCTGGCAAAGCATCTATAATCTAATTGAAGCTGAAGAGCCTGAAACGGTATCAGTGCAAGTTACTGCAGATTCAACTAGAAAGTTAGAGGCTTCCTTGAAGGACTTAGCCGACTCATATCTACACTGAATAGCGGCTCGAGAAAAAATTCTTCTGTATACAGATGTAGTACGATGGGTAGTAGAGGAAATCCCTGTTATGAATAGAACATTCTGCATAGTCAACGGAAGAGTCTTCGGCTCGTTCCAACCTGATGATTTAAGAAAAATGTGCCACTTGCCTGAACCACAAAAGAAATACAATAAAGCTTTTCTGGAGAAGTTCACAAGTTAGAATGAAACTGAATCAGCCCCTATTC
This sequence comes from Pinus taeda, assembly GCA_000404065.3. Taxonomy (NCBI): domain Eukaryota; kingdom Viridiplantae; phylum Streptophyta; class Pinopsida; order Pinales; family Pinaceae; genus Pinus; species Pinus taeda. The sequence continues at coordinate 57,370 of APFE031396981.1, read as the reverse complement.
GGGAATGGAGACAGAACCCTGCAAGACACAAACATGAATCTTCAGGTAAGTACTCTGTCGATTCATTATGTTCTCCTTACTGTTACGTCGGGGCAATGATGTGTAGGATTTGGGGATTACATGATTCTGCAAAATTCACAATTGAAATGGTTCCTCTAATGGAAGCGACAGTCAATAGTGAGATAACGGATTGGGGAAATATATTATCAGATAAGTTAGCCACTGCTATTCTTGAGTTTAGAAATAAAACTCGCGTGACCGATAGGTCTATTCCTCCATTTTATTTTAGTGCTTATATTTTAGATACTCTTTGTTTCAACTTTGAATTTCCTGTGCTGGGGTGGAGATGGACTCCACAAGACCCCATGCCGATTCACATTTATCACCAAAAGTTGTGGAAAGCACACTATAAGGACCACCTGTATCAAATTTGTAATGGTTTTATGTTGCCCATTTACCGTGCCATTTTTGACAAGCCTGCCCCGAAGATTTCTTCACAAGCAGAGATTGACCTAACCGGTCTAAGAAACTGGTTCGGGGAGGATAAATTCACATACATAATGGTTTTTGGTAGCCTTGCCAAGCCTCATGTCCTTCCTCTGTACATACCCGACAAGTTGTTGGCCCGAGAATTAGCCTATCAAATTACGTCTGCAGGAGCAACCAAGACTCTGAGGACTTCAAAAAAGCAGGTTTGGCCTACTTTTTCTCTAAGATGCGGTGTTTATACTTTGCACGACTATAAGCATGAGGAAAAGGAAGTAGAGAAAATAAACATGCTAAACCTTGCCACTATTCCTAATAGGCGATTTGACCCAAGGAAAGTCGTCTACAATGTGCTTGAACAGGCCAAACTCACAAATTTTGATCATAAAGAAGACGATTTTGATGACTTATTTTCTTCGTCAGAGTCATTATTCCAGGTCCAAGCACTGGCTAAAATGAGATATAACGATGAAGGGCTAGTAGAATTCAATAAATTCAGAGAACAAAGGTTGCAAACTTTGCCTCTCGATTTACTAGCTATTGCCCCGATAAAGCAATCAAGCGAGCCTGAACAGCAACTCATCGACAAATCTCCTGCTGCATCAAAGATTCTCGAGAAAGAACAGGAGAAAGCATAGGAGAAAGAGCACGAGGAAGAGTAGAAAAAGGAGCAAGATAAGGGCAGCGAAAATGTCAATGTGGATACCCAGATTGATCCGAAACTACTCCAAGAATGGCAGCAATTTCACTCCATCATAAGCAATTTGGAAGGTCCAAAAAGTGTTGATACATCCAAAGCATACACAAGATACAGCATCAACAAAGGTTCTGAATGAAGGAACCAGTGGCCTACCCCCTAGTACAGATTTAGAAATAATTCCAAAAGATCCCTCAGATCAAATCATTTTGCAGGTGGAGGACATACCTCCATTAAATGTCTTTAACAGTCCAAAACACAGGGCTGTAGTGAAAAGACAGCAGAAAAGGAGAAGACTTGATCAACCTTCCCTGTTTCCAGAACAAACAGAGACGGCCAATGTAGTTTGGAAAGAGGAGTTTGATCCTTCCGATGACCTAACGAAGCTTTCCCAGTATGTCGGAGCTTATTCGGCAGCCACCATGCACAAGGCATCGGAAGTGAGTAATCCACTAAAAGAAAAAGACCAGGCAATTATTTTGTTGCAAACACAGCTGTCTGAAGCACAACAGAAAGTTGAACAGTTGGAATAGCAATTATCAACACAGCAGCAATTAAATAATCAATTGAATAAGCAGTTGCTTGAAGAAAAACAGAGAATAGACTCAAGCGCAATTCAAAAGCAGAAATAATTATCAGAAGCATTGGCAAAGTTAAAGACAATGAATGAACTAATGGCGAAAACAAAAGATGAGCAAATCGCTCAGCTATCACTTCAAATAGAGAAGTTCAAGAGTCTTCCACAACCGGTCGATTTCAGAACAGAAGCGCTACAGATTAACAAGGTAGTGGTGACACAGTTAAGGCTGTTATGTCATAATATTTCTCAAGTTGAGCCCCTTTGTGATATAACGGCATCAATAATCGACAAATCAGTTGATGCTAGACAGGATTTGGAGCAGGCCGACGAGACCCTGACCAATTTTCTTGCTTGGCAAGACACCAGTGAGGGACAGGCAGCAAATCTACCCAAAATCCTAGAACCACACAAGGAAATCCTATTCTTAGAATGGCAGTCTCAGTTGATGAAGGCAGAGAGAGAAGTTTCTAGACGTAGATTATCTACAAGTAACTTAATTGAATTAATCAATAACACTCTCTATCTGTCTAATATGATTTCACAATGTACCCCAGGTAAATTTCTATCAGCTAAGACATTGGAGCAAGCATGCAATCAGGAGTTGGAGAAGAATGGAAGGTTAATCGCAGGCATCCAAAGTTTAACTTGGGACACCTATTGGTTGTTCTTAGTAAAACCATACAGCCAGAGAGCCACCCTCAAGTGTCTAACCGATGTGATCGGTTGTATCATTCCCAAGATACATGATGCCACATACTCGGCTCAGCTCCATTCTCGTCTCAGCCGCCCTCCAGAATTGGAACCGATGCTTGCAATCTACCAACTCAGATCAAAGGGAGAACAACCAAAGTGATGAATCATGTCGCCGATTACCAACAAACCTGCTATAGAGAAGATATTCAAGATCTAGTTGTACCAGTTAAATAGCATTTTATTTTTGTAGTTAGTTAGTTTAATTAGTATTTATAAACCCTTTCATGTATTTAGAAAGGATCCTCAGTTTTTGTATAAGACTAAAACCTGGAAGTTGCACTATTGTACTTCCGGTATATTTTTTATAAAAACTGGGCCATTAGTACAAATTTTAATGAAGAAGCTTTTATGTGTATTTGCACTATTGCTTTGATATGAAAGTATCTTTGAGTTGAAAAAAGGAATTTGAATTGCGATTGATATCGGGAATGATTTACAGCACATATGGTACTACTATCTATGATCTAGTTTCATTCTTTTATGTGAATCGTTATTTGATTATTCTTGCTATCATTGAATATATGTATGTGTTTTCAACAGCATTCCTTATATTTTTCACTATTGGATGTTTAAGGGATGTCATTCTTTTAGTCATATATGTATCAGTGATATATAAAGGATAAGTGTAACAATGTTTTATTGATTACTTTGTTCAACTATTTGAACAAAGCAATTATTATATGAATGAATGTCTTTGTTTTGCAAATGGAGTCATCTATATGCTTATTTGTGAATAGATATTATCAAACATTGCACTTAGAAATAGAAATTTCCCGGGATAGAATAGTTATTCATATTTTTACTTTTTAGATTAAATCATTCATCCATTACCATTTTATTCATCATTGGGAAACTGGTCCCATTATTTCCAATCGGAGCCACTACACCAAATGGAAAAGGAGCTGCATTAAGGTCCGGACCGGGTGGTTTTCCCCGATGTTGTTGCAGCGATTTTCGAGGCATCAACACCAGGTAACCATGAACTGCAGAATACCTCCTGGAAAACTAAGAAGTATGGGTAGGTAGTCTCCCCGAATGTTGTGTTCAGTGTATCACGTTTACAAGGAAGCAGACTCAGCTTCCTATGGATAAATGATTGTAACTTAATGGGGTCTCCCTTTATATACATGAAGGTACGGGGAGCACAAGTTTGTACTAGAATTGTCTAGTGCTGAAGCTAACAACAGCTGTTAGGTTTAAAGACGTTGGAACACGTCTCTAGCCTAGACCCTCTAGATGTGATCGTTAGGTTTCAAATGCGCCTTAGGTTAATTGAGTTCATTTTAAAGTCTATCTTGAATTATGTCTCGGTTTTTCAGGCCTTAGCAATGTGACTCAAACGATCCTATATGCAGCTAAATGAGACAAGACTCTCTAAATTCGATGAATTGTTTACACTAGAGAGAGTAAAAAACACAATCAAATGCAAACAATCAAGCAACTAAAAGCAAAATGATATTTTCACTACTTTACTTTTTTTAAATAAACTAATGAAAAACTCTTTCTAATTCCTATTTTCCTAATAAGTGCACTTCAAGCAATCCTTTTACAAGTAAAGAGATTTTTCTTTTCTTTTCAAATGCAAATGCAACTCTAGTCATCAATGATGCTAACTAACGTAACACATTGATGCAAGAAACTATAATTATGTACTTTTCATGAAATGATAAAATGAATCTTTCATAAAACACTTCAATGAAAAAAAAATTGAGACAATCAATCCTCAAGCAAATGAAAAGTCACAAAAGAGATTTTCTTCTAAACCAATGACACAATGACTCTATCAAAAACAAGACAAGCAATGTGATCTATGCTGGAAAAGAGATGCTTAAGAAAATAAAACCTTTCAAACTTGTGTGATGGAGATCAAAGCAAGAAGAGGACTACAAACGAAATGCAAGGAGTAAATTCACCAATCATTTGACTCACTAAGTTCACAACCAACTAAATGGATGACAACCTAGATGCCCTAGGGCCACCAACCATCCAAGGACTCAAGAAATCAAGTAAAAGGAAGGCAAATCAATAAGCACATAAACCAAACCAAAAGAAGCTTCCCAGTCAGGGAGAACACAGCCTAAACAAGCTTAGAGGAAAAAATCGAGAGAGCAAGACACATTGGTCGAGATGTAGGGAAAACCCTAATCTTTACCTGCAGGCATCGGAGTGACTGCCAAACTGAAAACAAGTGCTAGAAGGGGGTCGACGTGACTGTTTCTGAGCAATTCGCATTGATCGGCGTGACTATTAAGAAAATAAGCACGCTGACCGAGGATGCAAGGAAAAAATAAAAAATTATTTAAAGGATGAGACCATAAATGTTACTGTAAATTTCAAACCTATAGTAGTAAACCAAGCAAAGCAGACAGGACTAAAGGGAAATGGTGATACTAGAAAGGTTCACACAAAACCATGAAATTACAAACAAGCAAACAGAAGGATTGGCTCCCCAGCAGAGTCGTCAATTTGTGGTGCAACTAAATTCTAAGTGCGGACACAAACAATTCCTCTAGCTCGGAGAGTGGGTCTAGCCACAAACAAAAAATCTATGGAATATCGCCTTAGGCTAGAATCAAATAAGAGGGCCTACCTCTTTGTATGTTATTCCACTTGGTGACGATCTTGCTTCCTCGCTCCAACTATCTTATGTTTCCTTCCTTCGAACACCTGAAACAAGTCAACAATAGCAAACAACAAACGTGATAACATACAAATTGCATTCAACTTACTTAATAGGTCAAGAAACATTAATCCATAATATGTGAGATGTCATTTCATGTAGGAAATAAATCGATAGTTGCATCTATATTAGTTCAAGAAGAGATTAAAACTGATGTCTTGATGTTGTTGTTCTCCTCTAACATATCTGGGTTCCCACACATTTCTGCTAGCATCTCATGGATAGCCTCAACAATGATAGTCTCAAGGCTCTTCCCTTTAGTCTTCACACCAAACCAAACTCACAATTCTCCCTTAAACACAAACTAGAAATCTACAAACTATGGGAAGCTTGCTGACTACTTCAAAATCAAAACTTCAGTCAGAACTTAATTAGGACTAAAAGCTAACTTACGCATGGGAAAAAGAGAGGCTTATATAGCTTGGATGGAAGGGAGATGGTTCATATTCTCATGGGAGAAGGCCTTATCTCTTGGATTAGTTCTATCCTAATAGGGGAAAGGAGCCCAAAATGACCTCCTCGACTCCATCCATCATAACCATTTACCAGACTTCCATTACGAAGCTTCTAGAGCTGGAAGCTTCGGCTCCATATTTTAAAAAAATTCCAAAAGAGGATCTGCGTGACTAAGAAAGGGCTCAGTCGATCCGATCGATGCTAGGGATAGTTGTAATCCCTGGATATCAGCGTGAGGACATGGATCATTAGCGTAGATCTTGTAAATTGGGATAAATAGAAGATTTTTGAGAAATGATGCAAAAGGGAATTGTTCTGCTCATGAAGAGGGACACAATGGGAGTTTCTTCATGATCGGAAAGCATGTCGGGTACACTATAGAGGTCCTCTAGGATCGTGGATGGGGAGTACAGGGACAATGACAAAATGTTGTGTAACAGCAGCCTCTTATATTTGACAGCCTCAAGACCCAACATTATGCAGGTAGTTGGTATTGTCGAAATATTTCAAGCAAACCCTAGACATAGCCATGTTCTAGTAGCCAAGAGGATTCTCAGATGTCTCAAAGCCACAATGGACTATGGCCTTTGGTACCCAATATGTAATTATTTTTCACTAACTATCTATATTGATGTTGATTTTGCAGGAGATGAAGATGATCAAAAGAGCACTAGTGGTGGTGCTTTTTGTCTTGGAGAATGTCTAGTTTCATGGTTCAATAAGAAGCAAGATTCAATCTCTTTATCGACTACCAAAGCGGAATGTATAGTAGTAACTTCTTGTTGTACTTAACTCTTATGGATGAAGCATACTTTGCAGGATGTATAAGTGTTCTATGATAAGATTATTTCTATTATTTGTGACAATACTAGTGCCATCAACATGTCAAAGAATCTTGTTTTTCACTCAAAGAAAAAGCATATTCCAATCAAGTACCATTTATTGAGAGAGCATGTTGCAAAGCAAATAATCAAGCTAGAGTATGTACCTACAAAATAGTAGGTGGCTAGTATTTTCACCAAACCACTCCCTGGAGATCAGTTTGAGTATTTAAGGCAAAGATTGGGAGTAGTTCCTCTTACCTCCCTCCACTCGATCTTCCTCAAGAGTAAGATAGGCAGCCAACAATCACTCAAGATATCAAAATGCAGCTGCCAAATCAACAAGATCTATATAACAGGGGGAGATTGATGTCATGGCAAGCATGTTGGTGTCTTTTCTATTGATGTCAAAGGGGATGATGTATTGATCAAACAAAAGAAGAAGAAGAACTTAAAACAGAGGGGTAGCTGTATTGATGTATTGGTGACCAAAAAGGAAAGGATAAGTACTCCACTACAACAATACAATAGAAGAGAAGTGTATCACAAGGGGAGCGACATCCAATCGAGGAGAAGATGAGAAATAAGAAACACACTTTATTTTTGTTTCTTTATGGTGTTGGTTCTATTTGATCACGGTGTTTCCATCAATTACAAAGGGGGGGGAATGTTATAAATGTGTTTTCATTGATGGAAAAGGTGATTAGGATGAAGGCAAAAGCAGAGACGGTTGCAAGAAGAATAAAGATAAGCTCAAATAATGGTAAAGGAAAATATGGTTAAGGTGCAAAGACTTTGGAGCCATTTTTAGCAGAGTAGATCACCTCAAATGAAGTTAGAACCCACTTATATGTATAGAGCCCTAAAAGAGCTTTCAAGTTGTATATAGAAGTTCTAGAACGGCCTCCTAGATCACAAGATAGATCTAGTACCCCCAAATTCAAATTGCAATGTTGGTGGAGGACCTTTGGAGCAAGTTTAGCTTGGCCATAATAGATAAACATAGCAGAATGACTAACCACAACTCTGGGCAAACGTGGTTGACAACAGAGTAGTAGGAAGCATTTTTATTAGCCTAGGGAAAAACTCGCTATAACAACTCATCTCGATGGAGAGTACCTCGGACGATTCAAAAGCGCGTATAAAGGGAGCACCCGAGATTACGAATTACAGTTATATATGTATATATATTACAATTATATATGTGTGTGTGTGTATACATATATATATATATATATATGTATACACACACACACACACATATAGTTTTAGTACTTCAGGTTCCTTCATCCTAAAGTTAATTATACTTCTATTATACTTTACATAGATAGCATTTCAACATGTATCATGTTTTACTTCTCAACTTATGTATGCCTATACATCCTACATCTTTTGATATTTCTAACACACTGATAACATACTCATGAAAGAAATCCATAAAGATAAATTAGTCACTTCTATTTTTTTCTATAAACTTTACACAATAATAAATTATAAATGACTTCCAACACTGATCTGAATTGGATCATTATATTGTTTTTTATCGATCTTGATGATTTCAGAGTGGAAAAAGTTTACGAATCAACTCTCAGGACCATTTTTACTAGCAGGACCCAATTTGGCAAATTGGGGTCTGAAACCTTTTGAGAGTGTTTTAAGGCATCAAACAACATTTTTTGGGGATAAAAAATTATCTCTTTGGTGTGGCACCTTATTTTACTATTATAAACACAAATACCTTTCCAACGATGCAAGAATCATGTTAACTATATTTTGTATGCAAAATTTATGCCAGTCAGACGTTGACCTTCCTGTTTTCACCACCATAATTTGAGGGGATGCCACGTCAGCCCCCATTATTCATGAAAAATGGGCTAGCCGTGTGATTATGATGTAGAAGAATCTATAAGAGTTTATATTTTAACTATGGTTAAGAGTTGAGGTGATCAAACCTAACCACTAGTAACCTATCGGGTTGTGTTAAAACCACATTAAAATCGGGCCACTAGGAGGAAAAGGGGTTAAATTCTTTCGAGTGAATTTGTTTCATAGTTAAGCAAAAAATAGCCAAGAGGGATAGGAGGTAGAGCACACAGAGAGGATTTGCACACTGTAGCAACCCACAAGGCACACGCCATAATTCTTTGTACTCACAGTCATATTTCCATTCAGAGAAAGAAAGTGGAGCGGCCTCACCTTCTCGCTGGGTTTTTCTCTTGAAAGGGTTTACCAAGTCATATCGTGTGTCAAATGTGTTTGTGATATTTCATTTTTCCATTTCCTTTTTTCTACATAATTTTAATTCACACGCATATGTTATTAATAACAATATATATATATATATATATATATATATATATTATATATATATATATATATAATATATAATAATAATATATATATATATATAAAGAGATATAAAATTGTAATAATGCATATTTTGGAAATTTTAAGTATAATTTTATTAGATCTTTTGTGACAAAATGTCCAGTATAATATCCCCAACACTTTACAGGTCATATTAGTATCAAATCAAGTTTCTTTGGGTATATGATGGAGATTTATAAGGGATTTAGATTGATTAGGCCAAAAGTCATAAAACCCTAATGATGGGCAACAAAACTGTGAATAACCCTCATGATCCTATAGAGGAGAGGTTTTTGCAGCTCGAACAAAAAGTCGCGAATATAAATCGTAATGTAAATATCCTCTTGGAAACCCTGAGCAATAATCTTGGAATATTCATAGAGGTTGGGAGTCCTAACGTAGAGGACAAATTGCAAGGGGAATTAGGAGATCGGGAAGAAACAGAGAACCAAACAAAGAAAGAACCAAAAAAAGATCAACCCAATTCAAGTGTCATGAATTAATCACAACCCTTGTTCAAATATGAAGCGAAGGTAGATATCAAGCCATATCATGATGATATAGATGCTCATATCCTAAATCACAGGTTACAACAATTAGAAGTGTATTTCAGTGTCCATCAAATTAAATAAGAACAAAATATTCCATTTACATGGTTGAAATTAGAGGGTCATGCCCTTACTTAGTGGGAAAGCCACACGGAGACCCTGCGATTAGAGGGAAAGCCTCTAGTGACTAAGAGGGAGGACTTTAAAACCCTCATTAAGTCATAGTTTTACCCTATTGGGAATCTAGAGGACCAATGGATCTGATGGCACTACTTCAGGCAAAAGTCAGGGCAAAGTCTGTAGGAGTACACCACAAAGTTTAGAAAGATGGCCATCATGTTGGGTATCACCCCAAAGAACCCAGATGTACTCCTCAAGTATTTGTGGGGTCTACACTGCCATCTAAGAGAGAAAGTGATGTTATTCAAGCCCAAATTGGTGGATGAGGCTTATGTACAAGCACAATACTTGGAGAACGTAGATCTAAAGATAGCAAAATCAAGTCAATTAAATAAAAAGGAGAAATAGGATGCCTCTAAGGAGGGGAAGAAGAATAAAAAAGGTGGAAAAAATAAAAATACAAAAATCGCAACACACCAGTGCAAAGATCCCAACAACCACTGCAACATTGATGACCATATCGAGGAGGAGTATTGGAAGTTGCATCCAGAACGTAACTCCAAGAACAAAAAGAAAGACAATAAGAAGAAGAAACTCATGACCACCAATTCAAGCAACCAAGTTGAACGCACCTCGAACATGGATGGGAAGATCGATTGTACGTCAATGTAGAAGGAGGTGAACCAGAGTAGCCTTCAGCAACAGGAAGAGAACGAAATACCCAAACTCTTCCAAATAAAGATATAGGTCAAGAAAACAAAGATCGGTGCTCTATTTGACTCAGAATTGCAAGTGAATCCCATTGCAACAGATTTGGTAAACAAATTCAGATTGGAAGTTTGTGATCATATAACCCCATATCCATTGGGATGGGTAAATAAGGATGTATAGTTAAAGGTAACAAAACAATGCAAAATTAGATTTTTTATTAGTGTTGATTTTATTGATGAAGTAGAATTAGATGTGGTTCCCCTTTATGCATGTAGAGTGGTGTTTGGAAGTCCCTACATGTACATGCAAGATGCAATATTCATGCGAAGAGCCAACCAGTATTGACTCATCAAGGATGGAAAATCATTCATCATCAATCTATGCAAAGGCAAGACAAAAATTTTGTTGGTAAGTGCCAACCAAGCCAAGAAATTGATCAGTTCTAGCAAGAAGTATGTTTTTTTGTTTTTGAGATAAAATCAATTTGTAGAAGAGTTAGTAAGAGGAAAGGCATCCTTTCATGGGAGGACTAAGAAACAAAAACAACAACTAGAAGATTTCCTACATGCATATAGGGATGTGTTTCGAGAGCCTAAATGGTTACCACCTAAAAGGGAAGTGGATGTAACAACCTTGGGTTAAACTTCCATGTAAATAAATAATGTATGGACATTATAAAGGCAAAAATAAAACCAAGGTCATGGGACAAACATTTCAAGTTGAATGAGGGGGAAAGCATTACATTGGGATCCACTTGTGGTTATTTATTTATTGGATATGGAAATTGGCATTGGAAATAGCAAGAGACAAAGGAAAATAAATGGAAAATTAATTATTACAGGCTAGCAAATACATGTGGCAAAGTGCAAAAGAAATAAAGGAAAAAGGAAGAAATTCTACTTCAGCAAATGGGGAAGAGGAAGAGACAAGATAAGGATTAAAATAGTAAAACAATATCCATGCAAGGGGAAATGAAGAAAAGAAAGAAAAAAATAAAACAAAATAAATTGGAGAGAGAACATGCTAGCATTTTGTTTAGGGAAAAAGAGAGGAAAATGAGAGAGAAAACTACAACAAGGGAGAACACTAGAGCACTTAAACACAAGAAAGAGGCAAGTAAGGAAAAAGCAAGGAAAATCAAGCAGCAGAAGAGGAGTTTGTATGGCAGCCAAGAAGAAGGTAGGAATAACAACTAGCAATAGCAAAAAAGAACAGAGGAAAGAGCATCCAGCAGTAGAAATTTTGCAGGTAGCAATGTGCATGTTTGATTATGTTTTTGTGATTTGAATGCATGATTCATGCATTGGTTTATTGGTCATTTTTTGTCATTGGCATGGAGATTTTCCTGGATTGATAGTTATGTACAACCTTGCCTTATGCCATTTCATGGATAACCATGATGTATTGGGTTCATTGTCGGGTTGAGCTTTGGGTGCCTATAGATTTTGGATCCTAGTTGAGGTGATATCAGGAAAATCCCAAGGGTTGAAGGTGAATATGGTTTTATCTAGGTGAGCCTTTAACAGGTGGGTGGAGATAGGAAAAATCCTCTAGGTATGGTGAAAAAATTCTTAGGCATCCAAGCTTGTATTGGTTTGGTGATTTTTGGACCTAGTAATAGGTGAAATGACTATGGCTTGAGGGTGGAGGTGGTTTCCTTTGGATTCCCTGTTTGTTTATATTTTGGTTTATCCCATGTAATCCCAAATTCAAGCTTGCAATATGGTACATGGTTGATTGGGATAGAAGAAAGATTTGGTTCAGCCCAATCTGTGATTGGGTGGAAGGTAGAAATCCCTGACTTGGTTGGGATTATGCATATGTTAATATGTCTTATTCTTTAATTAGATCAATGAGCACAAGTTTTGGTTTAATGTGTGATTATGTGACTAGTTTGTCATGGCTTCATTTTGTTAAATGCTTGTCACATGCATGGTATATTTCTTATTATATGAAGAAAACATGTTATTGATCTTTGTCATGGTTGGAAGACTCTTGGATGTTTTATATGGATGTATGATATAAGTTGTATTATTGCAACTAGTATGAGAGGGAAAAAAACCTTCTTGATGAGAATTTAATGAAACTAATGAAATCAATGAATAAACTATGTATCCAAACTTATAGGTACCTTGGTCATTATATGTTTGTAAGAATGAATAAATTGTACTGGACAAGCTTGAGCAAGAACAAAGATTAGAAATAGAGCATGAAGACTTAGGAACCTTGTTGTCATAGTTTTGGAATGTTTTGGATAGTTCTGGGCAGTTGGCATATAGGGTAGCCCTAAAATTCTGGAACATAGGTTGGTGGCCACATTGTCTTAACTGGGAAATTTTGGCCACAGTCGTACGGAGGATGTGTTGTTCGTGTGGTTGGAACCCTTTGGCCACACTAACAAGCTTGTATGTATGTGGATGGGAGGTAAATCAAGGTTGAGTATCAACTTAACCCCAGGAAAATGTTCACCAAGGAGAGTTAAACTGATAACAGAGTGATCATGGGTCTCTTGGTGTTTAAAGCAAAGTTTTGGATAAGTGGACGCAATTTCCATAATTGTATCTTGGAAGTTGGGTCATGCATAGTAACTCTCAGCTCATGTTCACCCTAACAGCAGGTAAAAGTGGGTGAATGTGAGGTGGGGTGTAACAAAGTGGTATTAGAGAAATTTCACAGGATTGGACCTCAGGACAAATGTAGATTGTTATGCAAATCTATCTATTTATCATGCATGCATGTCAGTTATTTTGTTGTTATTGTTGTTATATTCATGTAAATGATGTTGTTGAGAGAAGGAAAAATGGAGAAAAACAAAACTAGGGTTTATCTGTGTGAAAATGGGGATTTGGGAGTAGCGCAATGTTCTATCACTTAGACAACTTTTTGGGCAACAAGGATGTTGATGCTTCGGGTTGATGGAGGCTCTAGTTTCTCAGATGAGGTTCACCTCATGAACCAGTTTGGAGGGACCAAACCGGGTTGTTCTTCTGCTTTCGTTTCGTTATCTTTCTGGGTCCATAGATGTCAGATCCTACAGGATGGAATGGCTACAACAACTATGTTGGATAGTTCTGCGGATAACAAGGACTACATTTTCCCCAGCACAAAATGCTTTTGATATCCACCAGATAGGTGACTCGATCCCCTATGGTGCCCTGCATCTAGCAGATGAATTTGCAATGTGGAGTGGAATTACTAGGGGAGGGATTCAACAGATGGGTCACAGGGTTATCAGTGCCGCGGTGGAGGTTCAACCACTAACACAACAACAACTGTGCATTGTCACTGTGTGGGGCAGAGAGATTCTTCATCTAGCTAGGGCTTCCTGAACCATCTACTACTGATGGCCACCTAGAATTCCCACCTTCTTCACGAAGATTCATGAACAACTGCCCTCCTGTGCCTCGACTGGAACTGGGTTTGATTTATGGACCATAAGAGGGGGCCAAAAAATTGTTCTCCACCATCAAGCACCATCCCCGTCTCTCTGTGCCTTTCGGGCTATTCGCCTTTGAGTGGACTATCGATCATAATCGGGAGTTCGGATCCCGGAACTAGGACAATAGATATATGAAGGATTTCACACATACTCCATTGCATTACAGAGAACTGGAAGCTGCACAACTTAGCAATCTATAGATGGATAAAGAACCTCCACTTTTGGTAAATTCTTAGCGATTTCAAATTATTATTAAACCCCTTCGGGGATGTCTTTCTTGGTTTGGGTTCTTGCAACAGACTGTGTGTTGCATATGAAGAATATAATCTCCCAACATATTGGATATCCTATCGGATTACAACATTTGATATTTTGGTGCAGAGCACTACAGGACCCCAGACCCCTGATGGACTACAATATTTTTCAGTGTCTACTATAACACACAACCTGAGGCTGAGAGGTGGCGCTGCGGACTCAAGTAAAACAAAACATTCAGGAGGAGGCATTCAGATTAGTTCAACAAAAAACACATAAACACATCAAGAGCACAAAATTGGAGGACTTTCTTTCAAGAATATCCTACAAGGAGAAAACACTCCTACAGCGACACCAAAGCAAGTTGGAACTGAATCCAGTCCATATATTGCGGAGAAACTGAATTATACTCCATAATTAAATATATATATATACCAGAAATAGATGAGCATTGTAATACATTTGAATCACAAGCTATTATCTGTGGATTCAACTATTGCTGGCCAAAACCTGTTGAGCTCTTTCATTGGATATTCACAAACTGGACTATTCATTGTGAAATTCACCTATGTTCCAAGGGGTTCTTCATTGTGAACTTCCCTTCATCAAAGGCAAGAGACATTATACTACAAGAAGGACCATAGTTCTGGGGATCCTCGGGCCTCTTCATCATACCATGTTTTTCAGAATTCGATGCAAATACTATGGTTGTTTCCAGGATGCCAGTTTGGTTTCATTTGCACAATCTCCCATTACATTTTTGGGACCAACAGGTCCTTGCTAGTATCAGCAACACCATTGGAAGATATATTAAAACAGACACACAAAGACTAGAGGAAAGAGTTTTCACTTTCACACAAATTTGTGTGGAAGTAGATCTCAGCAAAGGCCTACCAGATCACATACAAATGAAGCACAAACATCGGTGCTAGACATAGATACTAGATCATGAAAACACAACATTTAGATGTAGAATTTGCCAGCAAACAGGACACCTACAAAATACATGCCCTGAAGCCAAAAAATATATCTAAAGAAAAAAGAAAACAGGGAAACAACCCAAGGGTTGGCAATTTCCCTCACAAGACCCTGATGAGGAGGAGGAATTTGAATTGGAAGATCCCATACCCAATGAGAACAATCAAATGGAAAAATAACTAGAAGTACAGGGGTTAATTCCATAAGATCCTATGGAATTCCAACCGACAAATATTCCAAATATAATGGATTCTAGTGGATACAAACAACCACATACATCAGACAACTCTGATACTAATAACGAAAATCCTCGACCTGAAGCTGACAATTCAGTTGCACTTGTATCTTCGATGTCGTCACAAGGGGAGTGGCGCGAGGTTGAGAAGAAAAAATGGAGAAAAACATGATTTTCTCCCTATTGTACATTAGTTTTCTTTCATTGAACTTCTGATCTGCAATCGTTGACTTGTCGATGTAATGCGCCTCAGCATATGCAGCATGTAATTTTGTTTTCATTAATAAAATTATGATTTTTCTGTGGGAAAAAAAATGTTCACGATGTTGTTACAAGTTTGATGTCATTACCTTGATTCATGCATAAACTAATATGCTCTTGATATTATTATGTATCATGCTAATATGGATTGACCTGTGCATATGCAATAGCCTCACTAGAAGTAAATTGAGGTAATTCTTTTGGATATGTGTTTTATTTGGCATATCTAACAATGGTATGTTGCAGGAAAATAGAAGACCAAGAGATCAAGGGCATAATGGTTGAGTACAGTTCATATGACTCCCCACACAAGCCATAAGAAATCAGTGGAATGGGAGAAATGAGTTGGGCAACAAGGAAAGGGAGACTCTCTTGATCTGGTAGATACATTAAGAAGTTTGAGGGCAGAGATCAAAAGTTTTAATGTATTTACCAGAGATGGATAGATAGAGATGATAGAGATGATACGAAGACTCTTGGGTACACCCCAGAAGAGGGATAGTAGGCATGGATTTTATTCTGGCTCTACTTCTAGGAGACATCATTGCCATCACCGCCAACATCATCATAGGAGGATTGAGAAGGAGTATTTTCCAGATGAATTCAAGAAATCCAAGCCTCATACTTTTGATGGTGAGCTAATAAAATAAGAAGATGCAAAAGCATGACTGCTTGGAATGAGAAAAAAAATCATACTTCATGATTACTCAGAGAATATAAAAGCCAAGATAGCTAATTTCAGTCTTAAAGTAAAATCATATATCTGGTAGGAAAATGTCAAGCATGTTAAAGGCATCAAGGAAGAGAATTTGACTTGGAAATAATTTGAAATGCTCTTCAAAAAGAAGCACCTATTAGAGAGGTATTATGATGGAAAGGCAAAGGAATTATATGAGCTCAAGATGGGTTCCATGTCACATAAAGAATATACAACCATATTTCTAGAGCTACTAAGATATGTGTCGTATCTCAAGGATGAGAAATCAAAGATCCAAAGGTTAATCAATGGATTTCCATTATCATTCAAAGATCAGATTGATTTTGATGAGCCCAAGTGATTAGAGGAATTCATCAGAAATTTGAAGCATTGCTATGAACATTCAAAGTGCAAGCATGGTATCAAGCGTGTCTGGAAGGGTAGTGAGAAGACTAAAGGAAAATGGCTCAATAAGTGAGGAAGATCTCAAGATTCGGGTAAGAAGGAAAATATGGCTCTTCATAAGAAGTTAATTACAACAAAGAAAGGACATGGGTCTCATACTGTGGAGCAGTAAAATAAAAGTAGTGGTAGAGAACCATTGAATTGTTGGATTTGTGGTAGAGGTCATCACAAGAAGGATTATCCATTGTATTAGGGTGCTATGGCATAGATTTATAGTGCTTAGGAGGCACAAATAGTTGGGGATGTAGATTAGATCATTCCTTAGATATATGCAACAAATCATAATAATAAGGTAGACCACCATGCATCCATTATCGAGATGGAAGGCAAGCTTTGTGATCAAGGTGTTTCTATTTTGATTGATCCAGGATAAAATTAGCTATATTAGTCCTGAACTAGTGGATTAGTGTTTTTTGGGCAAGGAAGTGCACACAAAATCTTGGTTGGTGTAGTTGGATATAGGGACCAATAGAAGAGTTCACCATTGGGTGAAATCTTGTGCATTTGAGCTTAATGGCATGCCTAAATCAGCAAACTTGAATTTGCTTCCTTTGGGTGCATATAGCATGCTTTTTGGCATGGATTGGTCGTTTATTCATAGGATAAAGGTAGATTTTTATGAGAATTCCATCGAGTGCCTCGATGAGGCTCAAGAAAAGAGATTTTTTCATGGGAAGCAGAAGCCTATATCAGTGAGGATGGTTAAAACCATGCAAGCTAAGTGCAACCACATAAAATGGTGTTTATTATTCGTAGTTCATGTTTCTAGTGACAAAGGTTTAGATGATGAAGATGGTGAAGTCCTGAGGAGGTATCATATCTTACAGCAGTTTCAGGATATGTTTCCTGTAGAGATTCCAGAGATGCCCCCACATAGGCAAGTGGATTTCTCTATTGAGTTGATGACAGAAGCAATACCAACATCTAAGGCACCGTACAAGATGAGCACTCCCGAGTTGGTGGAATTGAAGTTGCAACTTAAAGTGATGCTTGATAAGGGATACATAAGGTCAAGTGTATCTCCTTGCGGAGCACAAGTGTTGTTTGTAAAGAACAAGGATGATACTCTTATATTATGCATTGATTATAGACAGTTGAACAAGGTGACCATCAATAAGAGGTATCTATTGCCTCGTATTGATGATTTATTTGATTAGTTGAAGTTAGTGGCAGTGTTTTCCAAGATTGACCTTAGATTAGGATATCATTACGTGCACATCAAAGAAGAAGACATCTATAAGACTGCATTTCGTACATGGTATGGACATTATGAGTTTGTGGTTGTCCCTTTTGGTCTTACTAATGCCCCACCCACCTTCATGTGTTTAATGAATAGTGTGTTACGGCATTACCTGGATAAGTTTTTGATAGTCTTCGTCGATGATATATTGGTATATTCAAAGAATGAGGAAGATCATGAAAATCACCCGATAGCAGTGTTAGCCTCCTGCTCATAGCAAGTGTTCATCTTTCATGATTGACATTTTTACATGCCAAATATGTCATGGTTTGCAGGCTGCATTGTTCCATATTTGCTACTAAGGCCAAAGAAGTGTCCATGAAAGTGTGCTAGTCTAAGTGCCTCTGCTGCATTCCCATTTTTGATGAGTTATTCCATTTTTGAAGAATTTTCAGTTAAAGGGAGGTCCAAACAGCTTAATCTTGGTCTCCCTAGGTTTCAATTTCCTGTTGTAGAATATAGAGAATCATTATCTATCCAAACAGCTTAATCTTGGCAGATTCCTAGCTAGGTAGAGAATAAGGGTGCTCAACAGCCTAACCTGAGCCCCTGGATGAAATAAGTATAGATGTAGATAGTAGGCCAATTAAAAGAAAAAAGTTGAAAAGCTGGGTTCGCTAGTTCAAGTGCACCCAAACCAAAAGAAGAAAAAATGCTAAGTAAAGTAGGCTGGGTAAGTAGTTGCGTGGTTGCAGAAATCAAGCTATGTGATCCATTTCATGTTTTCAAAGTGTCATATCTATTCAGATCACAAATTGGAGGCAATTTTCCATTTAAAGGACTTCAATTGAGGCATGTCTAACTCCCCCCTTCTTCCTCTTCCCCAAATCACTCACTAACTTCCCCTAAAGAGGTCAAGATCTACTTCATATCTCTTAGTCTCATCATTTCTCATATCAATTGCCTTGGTAAAGATCTGCTTTACTCAAGGAATGTTCAGACTTCCTCTACAAGTCCTATTTCCCCTTTTGTAGCCTAAGAGTTATACACTTAGCACTTTCTTGTCACAATTCATATTAATTTCTAACTTTATTATGTAACTCCCTATCTATCTCCCCTTCCCCTACTAAAACTATGTAAAACAACTCCCCTATATACTTATCCCCTCCCCCTGGTTGAAAAATGACCATAAAGTATCCCTTAGGAATTACTAAGTCTGCCTGAGACTTAGTAAGAACCCTACTTTGTCTCAAAAAATCGCCTTCCAATGCCTTTGGACTCCTTCCATGGCATAAAAACCTCCCTCTAATCTCATATTTTCCCTTTTCCCCTCTTAAAAACCCACTTTCCTTAAGTTCCCCCCCCCCCCCCCCCCGCCGAAATCAAAAAATTAATACAGGCGTCGCGGGCCCCGTCCCTTATCCTTCCACTGCCTTACCTGTCCTCTCATTCGTCCAATTGCCCACGCCCTAAGATCTATGGTGGGCGGGTCTTTTCCTTCCCCAATGTGCCAAGGGATCGTGTCCAGGAGATGGGCGGTTTTCCCATCGTACTCCCGCCGCGCATCACCCTCCCAGCTGTGGTGGAGCCCCCTCCTCTCAAACCACCTGTGCCCCAAAATCGGTGCGCCTAAAACCGGATACCGTTTCCCCTTGTGTGACATAAGCACCACATCACCCTACCACTTCCCCTTACGTGACGTAAGCAGCACGTCACCCTGCCACGTCACCCTGCTGTGTCACCCTGCTGCGTCACCCTGCTGCGTCACCCTGCCACGTCACCCTGCCTCGTCACCCTGCCACATCATCCGCCGTATTGGGTCCAAATGCTGACATCATGCTGATGTCACCCATCGTACCGCTGATGTCACCCGCCATACTTCTAACTTCATCCGCCGAAAGAAAAGCGCGCAAAGTGCAAATCGATGCTTAGGAAGCCCGGAATCAAAATCTGAGGCAGTTTTTGATGCGCGATTAGCACTTAATCGCACATCGCTAACGAAAAGGGCCAAAATGGAAAGCCTCAGTTTGCAGCAGCTATTTTTGCCTTGAAAGGGCCGAAAAGAGGCGATTTGATAATTTCGAGCATATCAGACGAAAGATGAAGCCCAGATTCATTTTAAAAAGTATCAGTGAAGCTGCAAAGAGTATCAGATCGACAATATCAAAGCAGAGGGGCATTAAAGACCATCCAAACAATGTCAATGAATACCAGAACAGAGTTAAAGGCCATCAAAGCCGAGGCATATCAGATTTAATAAAGATCAGAGCCACCTAAGAGCAGCAGAACCGACTAAGAGGTGCAGATAAGAGATTGACGGCACAGTAATTGCAGATTGGACAGCAGAGCTACCTAAGGACGCCAGATATTTTGCCTATAAATACAGCCCTGAACAATGTAATAAGGGTTGGTGGGTTGTTTGGTTAATCTCTCATTTGAGACTTGTGCTGTAAATATTAAGAACTTCTGTAATCAAAGATTGCTGGAATGTTTGCATCTGAACTGGATGGTTGTGCTTTTAATGGTTGAAGAGCATATTATGGAATTCTCGTGCTTTCTCACGGTTCAATAAGTCTTTCTTCCCTCTGTTTATCAGTTTATACGTAGTTGTACCATCTATATATCATAATCTAAGTTGTAGGAAAAAGGAATAGATCAGAACTGGTTTTCATGCCCTCTATGCTCAATTCTTGTAAATTTTCTATGTTTTCCTCTGAATCAGTGATGAATATGCATTTTTAATTAAAAATGTTTAAGTTGTTTTCTTCACATATGAATGTTGTCTAGGAATTCTTCATTGCCCTATTCAGCCTTCATCCATTTTCCCTCTTTGGCCGGATGAGAGAATTCTTAATTGCCTCTCATCCCCTAACCTCCATTTCATCCTTGTTCCAGCATAAATCATTGTGCCATGTGTAGCTATCCTGCTCCATATTCCCCTCTTCTACCAAAGAAAACACACCCTTCAGTTCACATTCATTGACTCCATGCCCAATGGTTTGAACTTCTTACACTTTGCATGCCAACTCTGCATGAACAGATCAACCATCCCATCAATCAAAATCAAAACCCATGTGCATCATATCTAGCCTAAAATCATCCCTTAAACAAAGCTAAATCCCAAAGAGATAGCCCTCTCTGATTGCAGGTAGGCTAGGACCTGCAGTCCAAAGCTTGGTTTGTGGTTACCTCGGCCGTATTCCCTTAGGAGTCAAAGGGAACAACCTGAGTGTTAACAAGCAGTATTGAGGTTGTTGAGAGAGCATAAGTTGTATGCCAAGCACAACAAGTGTAGCTTCTTTCAATCTCAGATTCATTACTTGGGACATGTTGTTTCCAAGGAAGGAATAACAATGGATCCAAGAATATTAAGTCTATCATGGAGTGGTAGACTCTAAAGAATTTGAATGAGGTCAGATCATTCATGGGACTAGCAGGTTATTATAGGAGGTTCATTAGGAACTTCTCCGAGATTGACTATCCTATCACATATTTGCAGAGGAAAAGAAAGAAGTTTGAATGGATTGATGAGTGTGCAACCATCTTTGATTAGTTGAAGCAATTGCTTACCAATGCTCCAATTTTGAGGATTGCAAATCGTGATAAGGAGTTTGTGGTTTGTAAATATGTCTGCAAGGAAGGACTTGGTGGATTCCTGATGTAGGAAGGGAAAGTGGTTTGCTATGAATCATTGAAGTTGAATGAGCATGAGCATTATTATGTGACTCATGATCTTGAGTTGGCAGTTATCATTCATGCATTGAAGATGTGGAGACATTATCTCCTTGGCAGGCAGTTCATTTTGATGCGTGATCATAGTGGACTGAGGTACTTGTTTGACAAACCCAATTTGAAAGCAAGGCAAGCTAGATGGTTGGATACTCTCAATGAGTTTTAATTTGAATTCAAGTATATCACAGGCAAAGAGAACTAATTTTTGGATGCACTTGGTATGAAAGAACAAGTGAATCATATTTCAGTTGTGAGCTCTTATGGGACAGATTTGAGAGAGAGGATCTTGCATGCAGGGTAGCATGATGAGAGGTACCGACATTTGAAGCAAAGATTGTAGTAGCCAGGTGAGAGTGATAAGGATGAGAAGTATCACCTCACAATAGATGTCTTGGTTAGATTAGGAGCAGGATCTATGTGCCTGATAGTAGTGAACTAAAAAAATCTCATTTTGAGAAAAATTCATGTCAAGCCAAATTCAGACCATCCAGGATATGAAAAGACTTTGATAGCTATTAATAAGTTTTATTGTTGGCCTAATTTGAAGAAAGAGGTGGTTGAGTTTGTTGCTAAGTGCTTGGACTGTCAACGGGTAAAAGTTGAATGCAAGCATCCAACTGGTTTGTTGCAGCCTATTCTGATTCTAGAATGGAAATGGGAGGTCATTTTCATGGATTTCATTATAGGACTGTCAAGGACATCAAGGCAGCATGGCTCCATCATGGTTTTGGTTGACAGGTTGAGCAAGGTAGCTCACTTCATTGTAGTAAAATCTATTAATTCAACTAGTGAAGTGGCTCAAATATTCATTAAGGAGATAGTGAGGTTGCATGGAGTTCCCAGAGGATTATATCAAATAGATATGCCAAGTTCACTCCCAAGTTTTGGAAGGAATTGTTTGCAGGCTTGGGGATAGAACTGACCTTCAATACAACTTATCATCTATAGACATATGCATAAATAGAGAGGATCAATCTGATCCTTGAGGATACGCTGAGAATGTATGTCATGCATCAACAAAGGAAGTGGGAGGAGTATCTTCCACTAATTGAGTTTACTTATAATAATGGGTATCAAGAATCCTTAAAGATGAGTCCATTTGAGGCTCTTTATGGGAGGAGTTGTAATACTCCTATCAACTGGAGTGATACAGTGAATAAGGTGTTAATTGAACCTGATGTCTTGAGAGAGATGGAGCAATAGATGCAAGTTATCGAAAATAATTTGAAGAAAACTCAGGATATCCAAAAGAGCTATGTAGATCAACATAGAGTATTCAAGGAGTTTCACATTGGAGAGCATGTGTACTTGTGTATCAAGCCCAAGAAGAGTTCCTTGAAGATTGGATCATGTTCCAAGTTGGCACCTCGTTAGTGTGGACCCTTTGAAATCCTTGAAAAGATTGGACCAATAGCATATAAGCTTGATTTCCCCCCATCAGTGAAAATCCATGATTTTTTTCATGTTTCTCTACTTAAAATATATGTACAGAATGTTGATCATGTGATTGATTGGTCTATATTGCAGGGGGAATCAGAGGGAGAGTTCCAGCCATAACCTCAATGCATTTTGCAATGGAAGAAGTTCATCATGCTCTGAAACTGAGCAATAGAGCAAGTTAAAGTGCAATGGAAGCACATGTATGATCATGTGATTGATTGGTCTATATTGCAGGTGGAACCAGAGGGAGAGTGCCAATCAGAACCTCAATGCAATTTGCAGCGGAAGAAGTTCATGTTCCGAAACTAGGCAATAGAGCAAGTTAAAATGCAATCGAAGCACATATATATCGAGTTGTGTTTACAAAGCTCCAATAAGCAGTATATTTGTCATGTTTTCAACAGTTTTGTCTTGTCCTAAGAGTCATAGAACACCGAGGATAATGTTCCCCCAAGGGGGAGGGGTTCGTAACAACCCCAGGTTAAATTTCCATGTAAATAAATAATGTATGGACATTATAAAGGAAAAAATCAAACCAAGGTCATGGGACACGTATTCCAAGTTTAATGAAGGGAAAACATTACATTGGGATCCACATGTGGTTATTTATTTAGTGGCTATGGAAATTGGCATTAGCATTGGCAAGAGGCAAAAGGAAATAAATGGAAAATTAATTATTATGGGCTAGGAATGACATGTGGAAAAGTGCAAAAGAAATAAAGGAAAATGGAAGAAATTCCACTACAGCAAGTAGGGAAGAGGGAGAAACAACAAAAGGATAAAAATGGTAAAACAATATGCATGCAAGGGAAAATGAAGAAAAAAAGAAAAAGAAAAGAAAATAAATTGGAGAGAGAAGATTCTAGGATTCGTTTTGGGGAAAAAGAGAGGTAAAGGAGAGAGAACACTACAACAAGGGAGAACACTATAGAACTTGGGCACCAGCAAGAGGCAAGCAAGAAACAAGCAAGTAGCAAAAGAGGAGTTTGTGTGGTGTTATCACTCAGGTTGTTCCCTGGCTCCAGGAGGAAATACGGCTGAGGTAACCACTAACCAATCTTTTAGCTGCAGATCCTAGCCAATCTGCAACTAGAGAGGGCTCTCTCTTTGTGATTTAGATTTGCTTGATTGTATGTTAGGCTAGTTATGAAGCACAAGATTTGTTTGGTGTTTGGAAGATGACATTCAGTAGAACAAGGCAGTAAGTTGAGAGAAGTTCAGACCATTGGGTTGATGGAGTCTAATGAAATAAACTTCTGGATATGGTTTCTTTGGCAATAGGAAGATTGCAGAGCATGATAGTTAAACATAGAACAATATTTAAGCTGAAATAGGATGAAATGAAGTCAAGAAATGAAAGGCAATCAAGAATCTTTCATTATGTTAACAGAGGGAAGTTGTGTAAACATTATCAGGGAGAAATTAAGAATTCCTTTATGATATTTAGTGTGTAAGAACCAGGGAGACAAGAGCATTTAAGAATTCTTGCCCATGATAGTCATGTGGAAAACATAGAAAACTACAGGAATTGAACATTGAGTACAGCTAGTAAATTCTGGGTTATCCTTTTTTCATGTAATTTAGAACATGGTATTCATATGATAAATAAAACATAAATACAGTGACTTAGGAGTAAAGGAAACTTATTGTTCCATGCATCGACACAAGAATTCTGCAACACATCCTTCAGCCATTGATTCCACAACCAGCAAATTCACCAACACAGCATCCAGCAATTTTATTTCAGAAGAGTTTTCAAAATTTACAGAGCAGGTCTAGAATGATATTCATCAGCCAACAGCAATACATCTCTTTTCAAAGTATTTATAAGAAGTTTGCAAAATATCCCGTAGGGAAATATCTAGACATAAATTTATCCATCTACTCTGGCAGAGGCAATAACTGATGTAGAAAAAAATCGCGGAGCAATAACTGAGGAAATAACTATGTTGTATTGGCTGCTTTAGGTGTCCCGCTTGTTGCTGACTTTTTGGCTCTCATAGTCGGTTGATGGTCGCTTCCCTGATGTGCGTTCCTGATGTGCTATCTTTTGCCACCTGTGCCTGACCCTGTTTTTTCTTTTGGTGCGAATCTTCTCCTCAGTTGATTTGATTTTCCCTGATATTACCTCTTAACTGTAATGCAAATAATTTACAAAAAGGTGAACTCAACTATTTTGGTAAAACCTCCAACATGCTCTGCCACCACTGATCTGTTGGTAATTGATGCTTTCTCAATTTGATTAGTGTCTCATCAGCTTCAGTGTACCTGTAATAATATGGCTGGAAATAAAAAAGATGTGCCACCTCATGCTCAATAAAAAACAAACTTTCCAGTTTATCATACAAACTCTGTCCAGAGGAAGGCATTGTCTCTTCTGAGCTGCTTGATGATGCTGTAATTTGATTTTGCACATAGGTATTTAACCTATGAGCATACTGTTCTTGCTTTAACAGCTTCCCATTGCTAGTAACTAGGCTAGGTAAACCTTTGCACTGTAACATTGCAAATTTATGTCTGAAGGCTTCTATATCTGTCTGCATTTCCTGGCATTTTATTTCTATTGTCTGAACAAAATTTCTCATAGTTAGCACCTTCTTGACTCTTACAATAGTCTCTGTCCTGTTATGAATTTCCAGAGATGCTAACTGTTCATTGGTATGAGTGTTCAAAAAATGAATCATTTGATTGGCTTGCTCAGGCTTATTGGCCAATAATACCTTGGCCTTTTGAGTTTCATACTGGGCCACTCCTATCAATTCTATCTGATCAAAAATAATTTGTATTGTTGTCCATTGATCAGCAATAGCTTGGCCAATCTTATCCCACAAAATGGTCTTTATTTCTGTCAGGGTTCTATGGAGAGTGAGGTCCTTCTCCAAGGATTTTATCTTATTCTCTAGGGCCTTTACTTCCCTGGTTTTCTCAGCTACAGTCATCTTTGACTTGTCATAACTAACCTTAATTTTGGCTAGTTTTTCCTTGGTTTCCTTCAGCTCTGCCATCTAGATCTCCAAAGCTTTTATTTCTTTCATCATCTCCTCCATGCTCAAGCTGGCCTCCTGTAGTGCACTTGTTGTAGCTGCTGCTGAAGTTGAGGTACCTGTTGTTGATGCTGGATCAAGAGGAGGTGTTGTTATAGTGACTGCTGGAGGAGGAGTTGTGAGAATTGGAGCTGTTTGAGCTGGCTGAGAGGCCAACTCTTTCTGTTTTCCTTGTAGAGCTTCTTCCAAGGCCTTTTTTGTATCTAGCAATCTTTGGTTCATCCTCATTAGTAAGCTGGCCACATCCTCTTCTTCCTTTTGTTGTGCCACCTTTATGGTCTGAGGGTGTATTGTAGCTAGCAACTTCAATTGTCTTCTCAGGGCCGCTATGTCCTCTTCCTTTTTCCTTATTAAGGCCTGTGCGCCTTTGGTATCCTTGGGATCATGTCCCAATTCTATAATAATTTCTTCCAAGTATTTTATTCTATTATCCTTGGCCAATGAGGATGCTTTCTCCAGCTCTAATTGGGCAGAAGTGTTATATAATGAATTTTGCAGTCTGTGAGCCATTAGAGCTTTGTCTGCCAAGGTGGAGTATACCATTTCTCCATCCTGTTTGCGCAACTCAATCTGGTCTATTGGATGGATGTCTTTAGCAAGAACTTCCAGATTGGTCCTAATATAATCTGCAGCTGACTGTGGCTGTTGTATAGTGGGCCTGAAGTGACTAAGAGTCATATTCCTTGCCTGCATATCATAGGCTGCCATCAGCCTTTGTTGATCGGTAGGAGCCATTCTTAACAATTGGTTATAAAGCTGAAACCTCACTGGTTCATTTCTAGCTTTAATTTCTGTGAATGCTCTCTTGATATCCAAGCCCTGCTCGCTCTGTTGCTTGGTGGATGTAACCTCCACACCAGGCTGTCTCTCTTGCTCTTGCTGAAAGGAGCTGGTCGATGTTTCCAAAATTACAGGGATCCACTGTTCAAAAGTTCCCTCACCCCTAATGTTACCTGTTGTTTCTTCGGTGAATTCCTCCTCAGAACATGGGTTTAGCCTTTGTCTCTTCTCACCTTGCTGATCTGTAGATGCCCCTGTAGGTGTCTCTTCGGGTCTATCCCTCTTTTTGGCTCTTTCTTCATTGTGAGTGGTTTGTAGTACAGGGATTTCAGCTTCCTTTACTTGGGTTGAAGGGCCTTATTCTTGACCCTTTCCCTGATTTGTAGATGGTTGTTTTGCCATTGTACTTTGCTGCTCTGAATGTTGTATCTCTTTACCTTTCCCTATAGGTGGAGTGGCTTCTTGAGCCGGCTGTTGTGAAGTTGTAGTAGCCGATGTGCTTTCTCCAATATGTTGAGGCTGCGTGGAAGAGACCTGTGCAAAATAATCCAGGTCAATTCTATTCTCATAATCTTTCATTTCTTTTTCTAATCTTTCTTCCTCAGTAATATCTTCAATTAGTGTGCCCTCTACCCATTCTTGTCGATTTGCATATTGTTCAATGTGAGGGATTGGCTGGTGCACATATCCTGAAAACCTGATTTTTACTCTTCTATAGCTTATGAAATGTTCAGGGTCATATGGTGCCCAAATGAAGCTTTTTTTCATCATGAGTTCATCCCTTAGCATCTTTTCTGCATCACTCCAGGCTTCTTCCCTCTTATTGAAAACAAAAGGACCCAATTGATGTCTAATCTTGAGTTGTGCCTTATTGTTTTTGCCATGGAAATGAGTCAAATCTGCACTACTAAATTGCCTGAAATATTCCAAGGCAAAAAGTCTCATGGGGACATATCTTGGTAGTTTGTAGGGGGGAAATTCACAACCATAAATCCTGATCACTGTATGGTTTTGGTAGAAATACCAATCACCAATGTTGTAGCCCCTTGAAAGATGTAGAATTCTCTGCATTTCAGCAGTGAGTCTGCCAGGAGGAGTCATCATCAACAGGCAAGTGGCTGGGTGAATGAACATATCAATAAACTCACAATATGTATAGGGTGAGAGGTGGACTTCATGGAAAACTGAGGTCAAGAAGATGACAGATCTCCTTTCTCCTTTGGAGTCTAGTTTCTTGAGAGGAACTTGGAAACTATCAGGATGATAGTACAGCAGCAGATGGTATATGTAGGAGGTATATTTGAACACTCTTTCTCTCTCCAACATCATGAATTGCTCATGGATTTTGTTTTCTATCAAGGTGGCATAGTCATACATGACAACAGGGGGTTGTCCTGGAGTGAACATGGACATTAGCACAAACACAGTTTCACCCACAAACTCATTGGTTTTGCATCCTAGAATGTAGGATATCATGTCTATTAGGAGCTTGCCTGTTTCATTGAATGAGACTTGATGATAGGGTGGAGGATGATCAACCTAGCACTGTGGTTGCATAAATAACTGACCTACTCTTGTTATTTCTGAGCTAGGCAGTTTTGCACCTTGATCAAGCAAGAGTTTCATGGTGAGAGGAACTAGAGGCTGAGGAGGCTCAAAGTTCAACATCTGATTTATGGATTGAGGAGTAATGTAGAACAATACAGATCCATCTGGAGTGAGGATTTCTCTTTGTGTGGGATCATAGTTTTCATAGCATAGATGAATGAAGTCAGGCAGCACATTGACTAAAGGAAGGTAGTAGATGGGCATGTTAGATTCCCAGATTCTCAGGACATCAGTGTTATTTCTATGGTTGTTTCTGAATCAACAAAAAGTTTGCAGGTGAGACTTGAGACATCATGTCCTTAATCTGGAAGTCCCTGTTTGACAGAGGTAACCAGTCCAAATCCTTATGTGGTGCATTCAAGGGGGCAACGTTGAGAGCCACTGGAGCCTCCATACTTCAATAGATTGTGTTTTGACTGGAATGTGGGTTTATGAAACAGCAAAAGAGAGAACTCTGACTCTAAGACTTTTTTCAGGATCTTGCAGACTGAGTTTTATCTTGTGGTGACCTCACTGGGTAACATTCATGGTGTAAAAGGTGAATTATGCAAACTGCACTGGGGAGGTTGGACAAGACTGTGAAAATAGCCTCCCTTTCAAGTTGTTAAGTGACCATAATCTTGGGTTTAGAACTCTTTGGGGTAACAGGCAGCACAATAGTAGATTGGGTTTCCCACAGGGAATTACAGCATTAATTTGGAATTCTGGAAGAAACAGGGGAAGAACTCTCCCTTGCAAGTACTTTTACACAATTTCACAGGCGAAAGACGGGCTCGAATTGCAGTTTTATGGGCAACTTGCGGAGGCAGATAGGATTTATAGGCTTTTCTTTAGTAATTAATGGTCGGTCAGTGATTTTTCAGTGCAAAGGTCATAGGAAACAATTCTTTTGACTTAAATTTAGCTTTTTCAGGTAATTTTGCCAGAGAAATTTCTTAAAACAGGTTTTGAGGACGACTATGGGGTAAATACTTGTTTTACGGGTGCCTAAGGTATGATGAAGACTGCAAGCTGAGCTGAAGTGATGCACTGTGGAGTTGAATTTGCTGGGTGACGGACTGTGCAGCAGTAGTGGCCAATTCGTCGTAAATCGCATGCAGGGTTGCGCAGTCAACGAACTTGGAATAAACAAAACAATCGCTTTCCCGAATTTTTATAATAATTTGGACTTTTCGATCTTTTTGGCGCGTTTTGGGGATGACGTCAGCATGACGTAGCTTTTGTTTGGTAGTGGAGTACGGAGGATGACGTGGTTGCTGACATGGTTGCTGACTAGGGGAGATGACATGGCAGACACGGCGGCGGGAGGGGCAGCGCGGGTGATGACGCGTTTTCTGATGGGATAGTGACGCAGGCGGAAGGGCGAAGGGTGGTATCTGGTTTCCATCAGACTGCCTTTGGTATGGGGGCGGTTTCTATCAGGCAATTGTCTATAATGAGACTTTTTGGAAGCCTTTCCGGTGGGATTTTCCGGTCAAAATACGGCAGCAATTTATTCGAATCGCAAGTTTGATAGCTAGTTTATGCACAATCAAAGCGTCCCAGGGGTTTTTCAGGGTGTTGAATCCAAATATGCAGTTAAAAAACCATTTTAACTGCAACAAATTAAGATTTTACCTCAATTTCTTCGTCAGATTCCGTCACCAGAATCTCCAAAAAGTCGCATTATAGACAACTCCTTCTATCAGCACTGGTCCGCTGCAATGGGAACGCGCCAAGTGTCCCTGCGTATGATAGGAAAACTGCTGACCATCAGGTGCTGACGGCCTGACGTTGGGGGGCTTCCGATATCAATGAGGACCGTTGGATCTGGAGAAGGCGATCCGACGGTGGACGAGAAGGTAAGTTGTCGAGGTTTTAATAAAACAGCGCGCGCGATAATTGAAAATTTTTATAAGGTTCGGTGGGTTTGAAACTTTGGGTTATTTGATAAATGCGAAGCGGACATGACAATTTAATTAACCAAAGGTTAATTAACTAGGTTTATTGCGCAGGCGTAGCGGGTATGGTTGTTTGTTTGACCAAAGGTCTCACAAATCCCAGTGGGACACGTGGTGGGCTATCATTGGCCCTAGATGGACCAATGGTTCCCAAGGAATCTTTAAACCATAGCCATATTAGGCGGGGGCGGGATATATATAATATTTTGGGTTTTTTTGCTTTTTAATGCATAGTAGGGGTAGGGAAACATAAATATAGGAGTTATATACTAAAGTTAGGATGTTAATATGACAAATGATAGGGAAATGCTAAGTTTATAGGGTAAAACTTAAATTCTTTTGGAGATGATGGGGAAATGAGATGATTATATTTACCAACCAAAGACAATGTTTAGCTTAGTATCTCTCAAAATGAAATGGATTAGGACTATTGAGCAGATCTCAATATCCATAGGGGATGTTAGTGAAATTTGTGGGGGAAATGAAAGGGGGAAGTCAGTCATGCTCCACTGAACTTGTAGCCACTTTGCCATGATGCTTGTGATATTGTTTAAACTGAACATCACTCTGCTTTCTGCAGTCTCATAATTATCTGCCTACCCAACCTAAAATACCTAACATTTTTTCTTCCTTTGATTGGGTGCATTTGAACTAGCAAACCTTGCTTTTCCTCTTTTCTTTTGGCTACCCTCCTATCTAAATCTATCCTTATTTCAACCAAGGGCTCAGATTGAGCAGTTGGGCCCTTTAATTCTCTATCTAATCTAGTGATCTGCCAAGCTTGAACTGTTTGAGCAAATCTTATTCTCTATTCTAAAACAAGAAATTTAAACATGATCTAGCCAGGGTTAAATTTTCTGGCTATTCATCAACTGTGAGAGAGTCAGTGATTGCACTTCTCTGATTGCATGTTTTAACAAGCCACTTTCCTGGTCTTTCTTTGGGATTCCTTCCTCTTCTCTTTATCTGAATTTTGATTTGTTGATAGTATGGAACCTTTGCAGCATGGAAAGGATGATCATATTTGGTATTTCCACAATCAATCATGAGAAATGACACCTATTGGTATAGGAACCTAACAGTGGCTCCACTTGGGGATGGTTTTTCCAAGAGAAAAGCCAAGAACAGCAGGTAAGATGGCCTCATTCTCATTTCTTGCTGTGTTCTTAAAACTTCCTTTTGCTGCAAGCTAACCAACTGAACCTTTGTGGCATAAATGATTTTCACATAAGCTGATCTAAATCTAACTGTAGCTCCGTCTTTGATGGTTGATTAGAATTGTTTGCCATAAACTATCAAGAGAGAACTTGGAAAAAGTAAAAATGAAGACCAAAGGTGGTATAGATGTTTGCTTCTTTCTCGTTGCATCATATTTCATATCCTATTGTTGAAATGAACTACTAAAATAAACACTTTTTATGTACAAACTACCCTTTGTTCTGTTTAACGAGGGTCAAAATAATGCTTGAGCATTCGCCCATTTACTGGACCTTCCTAAGCTTTTGTGCCATCCAAACTCTTCAAAAAATAGGTGTTGTTTCCTTGTACAGCTTGGATGACAAAAGGGCCTTTCCACAGGGAATCAAATTTGCCATGTTTTCCTTTGTCTTCCCTTCTAGAGTCCCACTTTAGCACTTTGTGTCCTGTGAATAAATCTTCAGCTTTTTTTCTTTTGTCAAAAATCTTCTTGAGTTTGTCTTGTAGAAGCTGAGTTCTCTGATATACTTCCTCTCTAGTTTGTTGTAAGTGAATAGTTTGATTGATTCTCCTTTGGATGTCATTGGGTTCTGCCTGTAACTCTTGCAACAATTTGATCACATGGATTCCCAAGGATGAGGGGAACACAGCCTCCATGCCATAAACCAATTCATATGGGTTGGTTCCAATAGATCTTTTGGTGGTCAATCTGTCTGCCCACAGTGCATTTAGTAACTTTTTATGCCAGTTCTTTTTGTTCTCCTCCAAGACTTTTTTGATGATGTTGATTAGGCTTTTATTGGATGATTTTGCTAGGCCATTACCTTGGGGGTAATAGGCTGTGGAATGACCTAAGGTAATGTGGTATTTGTGGCAAAAATTGATCATTATTTTGGACTTAAATGCAGCAGCATTGTCTGTAATAATCTTCTCTGGACAGCCAAATCTGGACAGGATATTGGTTTCCAAGAATTGCATGATGATTGATTCATTGGCTTGCCTACAAGGGATAGCTTCTATCCATTTGGTAAAGTAATCTGTGGCAGTTAAGATCCACTTGTGTTGTCCAAAAGAGGAATGATGAATTTCTCCAATGAAACCTAAACCCCATTGTTAAAAAGGCCTTTCAGTTGAAATAGGTTTGAGGCGCAAGGGTAATAGCTTCCTTTTGCCTTCAAAGATCTGTCATTTATGGCAAGAAACTACAAATTTTCTCACATTAGTAAATAGGGAGGGCCAATAAAAACCATCTCTTAGAATTTTATCAACTGTAGATTTCCAGTATAAGTGTCCTCCATAGTCCCCTGCATGAAATTCCTTGAGTATTTTGTCAGTTTCATCCTGAAATAGGCAATTAAGCAAAATACCTTCATGATTTTTCCAAAATAAAACATTGTTTATAATACAAAACTTTGAAGCTTTCATTTTCAAGAATCTCTTTTTAGTTCTGGATAACCCTGGAGGAGCTTGCAGGTT
>APFE031396981.1:11094-22753 GCA_000404065.3 Pinus taeda | reverse complement strand
GATGTAAACCTGTCGCCGAAAGTGAGAAACTTGCCATTGAGGCATGCAAGCTTCAAAGTACTGAAAGGGTTGTTCCTAGGTTGACTTCTTGGATAATGAGCTATCATCGACAAGAAGTAACCCATTTTAGGAGGGCCTTAATGAATCCCACATCTATGACATGGAACGAAGAAAATGATTTTGTGGAGGTGAAAATGATCTGATGATACAGGGTTCAGGGTGGCGATCATGAAAGAATGAAGGTTAAAGGTATTACAGTGGATGAGATACATACTGGGTTGGTGAATTCTCTGATCGAATTCTCTTGAACATATCATCGACACTGAAATGGATCGGTAGCATTAACCCTAAAGATGGATGGTATGACGGACCAATGTTAGTATGACCAGTGAACAAAATAACCCAACTCGACTCAATCATGGTGATGGAGTGAAAGTGTCATGTTCAAGAGCGACTCCCTACCAATAAAGTTTCTTCAAGTTTTCTTCCCAATTTTTCCCCAGTCATTGCTGGCCACTACGTCTTTATTTTTATCAATATTGAGGAGGATAAGATATGCTTGTTCTATAATTTTCCCTTCGGGCAAACCCATCGCTATGTTTTAACGAGCCTAGTGACAATGAAACTCATTCTTGTCTCTATGGACAAGTTTGTTGCTATTGGTTTTAACGAGTTTAACGACAAAGACAACTCAGTCCTTTTTCAATTTCAGAGAGCCTAAAAAGGAACGAAAAGGAAACTCCAGTAATCCTTTTTCGTCATAAAATCCCTTAAGTCTGAAAAAATATAAAATAATTCCAAAGGGATGAATTTTTGATAATTTTAACGATCCGAACAAGACAAGTGCTCCATGTTTTTGTGTAATAATCCCTCACGTCCAAAAATATTAAAATCTAGAGGAGGGATAACACTTCCGATAGCTTTAATGAGCCGGAGAGGCCAATTGCTTGGCAATCTTTTCATATTTTACGAGTTAGATGAAAAGAGCTTAAAGGAGACTCGTTTTTGAGGAACGAGTGATATTTTCAAGTAGCTGTTGATTCTAGGTAAGGTTTGGAATTTTCTAATCATGGTAGTGTCAAAAGGATGGCTAATAGAATCACTCGTCGCAGCTATTCCTCAAAAGGGTAAACAATCGAATGGAGGTGTATGATCGGCTAAAACAGAGTGGAGGTGATGGTAAGAACACGACCAGGGCTCAAAAGCTGATGATAATGCATTTGCAATGGTTATTTACCAGAGGTTGGTTCATTTTTTAATGAGCTTAAACTCTACGGGAACATTTTCTCATCGCTTAGGTTTAATTTTAATGAGCTTGAACTTTTCATAAAAACTGCTCATGCCAGTCGTATACTAAGGATGTATCATTGATAGGTTCCATTTTTATGGAGCTTGCACCACTCGAAGCTTTGCTCTGTATCCTTTCTTTATGTAAGCTAGGAATGACTAATCCTACGAGTTTAAAGGGTTGAGAATCTACAAACTAAGAAAATAAATGGTCGCTCTTCACTTGCATGCGAAAAGGTTTGCATGCCCCTAGGTATAGTGAAATAGAGTTTCTAGGCGACCATATAGAAGTTCTCGCATTTGCAAGATTGTTTCCATCCGCGTAGCAGACAGAAACACTTCTCAGCTTAGTCCATTTGGACAAAGGTGATTCTAGCTCCAACCACCTAACCTTGATGAGGGAATCTTATTATGGTCTAATCCCATTTTCCTAAACAGATGGGTGTTAGACTAGTCATATATCCTTCGCGGAAACCTACCCTATACCCAAAGTTTCCCTGCCGAAGTAGACGAGAGTGCATGCCCCCTGGGTTTCAGTCATGGCCATCGAATTACTCGCGCTATTCAGGTGGACGGATTGGAGATTTATGAGACTTTCCTTGCATGAAAAGACCAGTTAGGGATGGTATCTGACGATTATCTATGTGTGAGCCGGGGAATGAAAGTTGGTCTATGAGCTGGACCACTCGGCCTTCATGCAGAAAACACATTACTCGAAAGAGTGAGGAGACAATGGCTCCCATGCTATAAAAATAGTCATGCCCAAGGAGTATATTATAATCTAAAGGTCCTTGGACTACCATTACATTCAGATACATGGTTTCCCTCTCAAAGTTATAGGAAAACTTAGAAGGATCCCTAATGGTCGACTGGTTCCTTTGTCGAAGCCTGCTAGATTTCACATCTCAGGCAAAAGCGATGGCAAACCAAGCGCTTTCCAAGCAGTTGAGGAAAGGATACTCATAGAAGCCTCTTCATCTATGATCGTACTGACCATGACCATTTTGTAAGCTTTTACAAAAATTCAGAATGGTACATTAGATGGTAAACGAGGTCTACCTAGTAGATTCCAATCGAAGGAAATGACTAGGTTGCTTGCAGGTGGGACCGAATAAAGAGCCGGATATGACTCTGATGAACTTCCTTCCTGCGGTAAAGGAATGGGTAGATTGCCCCCATGTTCATCAGAGTCTGTGTTCATGAAAAGAATTTGAACGGTGTCGTTCTCATTCTCTTCGGTGACAGTATCATCTGAATCTGGACCTTCTGAAGACAAGACCGGGTTGACTGCCACCTCGACCTTTTGACTTTCATCTGGTGTGGATTCAAAGGATCTCTAGGATGAGGTATCCATATATAGATGATTGTAGGGGGGTGAGTCAGCTTCTGGGATTTTGATTAGTGTCCTTTGTCTGATAGTTCTTGATTCCACTTAGAGATTCATAATCTCTTACTCATCCCTGGGCGAATTCAGAGAGGCAAGTGTCATAGGAGAAGTTTCTGGAAGATTCCATGATCATCCACCTCGCAAATTGTCTCTGCCATTTGTCTACTCTCACCCATCGCACCCTATAGAAGGGATTTTTAGTATGCATCGCACTTTTTTCATGTGGCAGGTGAGATGCATCATACCCTTTGCACTGAGCAGTCTGTATGGTCCAGTTTTTTGACCAGTTATGAGCAGTTTTTTGTGGAGAACTTCTGGGAGATGATGTAATCAGCTGACCTTGTTCCTTTAGGGTATGAAACAACACTTTTAGGGAATCAGAAGCCCTTGGTTTATGGACATATATGATTGGGGTTGCAGTGCTCAAATATGTCTATAACAGTTGCCCCCTAAAGCTTGAGGTCAAAATTATTTTGATGTCGGGTGAAATGATTTATCATGAGGATCCGAGGTTTTTTGAATTGGAAGGTGACCTATAATAAGATACAATACAAAACATTATCTTCATAACATTTTCATGATCTAGCTAACGCGGGCATTCCCATGCTCAGCTTTATGAATTCATTTTCATGTACATAGGACATACAACCGTCTGTGTGGTAGACTGATGATTCTGATAGAGCCATCATCCTTTGATTCGGATGATCATCTGTGTAGCAATGATGTACATTTGATGACTTTTTTTTCCTGAATATATCACAGCCCAGATGGATGGAACTAGATCTGGAGTCTTTAAACTTGTCCACTCTTCACCTGAAGTACAAGTCGATCCATGTGAAAAATGTTCTAGAGTCGAACATGGAAAGAGATTGCTTGATTACCAGCCAATGATGTAAGCTGTTAACAGGCACGAGAGGAATCACTGATAATGATGATGACCCTTAAGGTACTACAGTACAATTCATGCGGTGTGAAAATGGGACTTGGCATCAAACACCACGCAGAATCTTTCGGTCGAAGGCCATTGATGTAAACCTATAGCCGGAAGTGAGAAACTTGCCATTGAGGCATGCAAGCTTCAAAGTACTGAAAGGGTTGTTCCTAGGTTGACTTCTTGGATAATGAGTTGTCGTTGACAAGAAGTAACCCATTGTAGGAGGGCCTTAATGAATCCCACATCTACGACACGATATGGAGCAAATTACTTCATGGAGGTGAAAACGATCTGATGATACAGGGTTCAGGGTGGTGGTCATGAAAGAATGAAGCATGAAGGTATTGCAGCGGGTGAGACACAAGCTGGGTTGATGAATTCTCTGATCGAATTCTCTTGAACATATCGGTGACACTGAAATGGATTGGTAATGTTTACCCCAAAATGGATGGTATGATGGACCAATGGTAATATGACTGGTGAACGGAATAACCCAACCCAACTCAATCATGGTGACGGAGTGAAAGAATCATGTTCAAGAGCGACTTGCTACCAATAAAGTTTCTTCAAGTTTTCTTCCCAATTTTCCCTAGTCATTGATAACCAGTACCTCTTTATTTTTATCAAGCTTGAGGAGGATAACATATGCTTGTTCTATAATTTTCCCTTCGGACAAACCCGTCGCTATGTTTTAATGAGCCTAGCGACAGTGAAACTCGTTCTTGTCTCTAAGGACAAGTTTGTCGCTATTGGTTTTAACGAGTTCAATGACAAAGACAACTTGGTCCTTTTTAAATTTTAGAGAGTCTAAAAAGGGATGGAAAGGAAACTCCAGTAATCCTTTTTCTTCATGTAATCCCTTAAGTCGGAAAAAGTATAAAATAATATGAAAGGGATGAATTTTCGATAATTTTAATGAGACAAACATGACAAGCACTCCATCTTTTTGTGTAATAATCCCTTAGGTCCAAAAAGATTAAAATCTAGAGGAGGGCTAGCACTTCCAATAGCTTTAATGAGCTGGAGAGGCCAATTGCTCGGCAATCTTTTCATATTTTACAAGTCAGATGAAAAGAGCTTAAAGGAGACTCGTTTTTAAGGAACGAGTAATATTTTCGGGTAGCTGTTGATTCCAGGTAAGGTTTGGAATTTTCCAATCACGCAATGTCACAAGGATGGCTAATAGAATCACTCATTGCAACTATTCCTCAAAATGGGTAAACAATCAAATGGAGGTGTATGATTTGCTAAAACACAGTGGAGGTGATGGTAAGAACATGACCAGGGCTCAAAAGCTGATGATAATGCATTCACAATGGTTATTTACCAGATGTTGGTTCATTTTTTAATGAGCTTAAACTCTGGGGGAACATTTTCTCATTGCTTAGGTTTACTTTTTAATGAGCTTGAACTTTGCATAAAAATTGCTCATGCCAGTCATATAATAAGGACGTCTCATTGATAGGTTCCATTTTTATGGAGCTTGCACCACTCGAAGCTTTGCTTTATATCATTTCTTTATGTAAGCTAGGAATGACCAATCCTACAAGTTTAAAGGGTTGAGAATATACAAACTAAGAAAATAGATGGTCGCTCTTCACTTGCATGCAAAAAGGTTTGCATGCCCCCAGATATAGTGAAATAGAGTTTCTAGGCTACCATATAGAAGTTCTCACATTTGTAAGATAGTTTCCATCTGCGTAGTAGACAGAAACACTTCCTGGCTTACTCCATTTGGACAAAGGTGATTCTAGCTCCAACCACCTAACCCTAACAAGGGAATCTTATTCTGGTCTAATCCCATTTTCCTAAACAGACGGGTGTCAAACTAGTCATATATCCTTCGTGGAAACATACCGTATACCCAAAGTTTCCCTGCCGAAGCAGACTAGGGTGCATGCCCCCTAGGTTTCAGTCATGGCCATCGAATTAATCGTGCTCTTCAGGTGGATGGATTGGAGATTGATGAGACATTCCTTGTGTGAAAAGACTAGTTAGGGATGGTATTTGACTATTATCTATGTGTGAGCTGGGGAAAGAAAGCTGGTCTACAAGCTGGACCGCTTGGCCTTCATGCAGAAAACACATTACTTGAAAGAGTGAGGAGACAATGGCTCTCATGCTATAAATATAGTCACGCTCAAGTAGTAGATTATAATCTAAAGGTCCTTGGACTACCATTACGTTCAGATACACGGTTTTCCCTCTCAAAGTTATAGGAAAACTTGGAGGGATTCCTAACGGTCGACTGGTTCCTTTGTCGAAGCCTATTAGATTTCACATCTCAGGCAGAAGCGATGGCGAACCAAGTGCTTTCCAAGTAGTTGAGGAAAGGATACTCACATAAACCCCTTCATCTATGATGGTACCAACCATGACCATTCTGTAAGCTTGTACAATGATTCAGAATGGTACATTAGATGGTAAACGAGGTTTGCCTAGTAGATTCCAATCGAAGGAAACGACTAGGTTGCTTGGAGGTGGGACCGAATAAATGGCCAGATATGACTCTAATGAACTTCCTTCCTACGGTAAAGGAATGGTTAGATTTCCCCCATGTTCATCGGAGTCTGTGTTTACTAAAAGAATTTGAACGGTGTCGTTCTCATTCTCTTCGATGACTGTATCATCTGAAGATGGACCTTCAGAAGATAAGATCGGGTCGATTGCTGCCTCGACCTTTTGACTTTCGTTTGGTGTGGATTTAGAGGGTTTATCTCCAATGATATATGCTTCTATCGACCACAAAGTTGTATCAGTCGGATTTTCAACTAGCGATGGACTCGGCAAAAGTTTCTTGTACCAAAGAGGAAGCCGTAGCGGTGAAGCGGGATGGTTATCCAAGACTCTTTTAGCTTTGTCCAGGAAGGGACAATGGTGGACTGCATGATTGCCTTCACACAGTTTACAAGGAAATTTACATTTTCCTTTCTGTCTAAAGACTTCATTTTCACTAGTTGATGGTGTACTCTCAACATGATCGTCAGAGGTTGATGACATCGGATTGTGCTAATGAGGAGACCAGTCCCTTAAGATCCGAGGGATGCAAGGACAATCTAGATGATAGTGGTCCCCTTTGCAAATGACACATGGAGATTTGGGTTTAGATGGTGCAATGTGTGGATTTTCGCTAGATGATGCATGGTTGCCCCTTTCTTCCTTTGGCTCCTTCTTTTTCTTCTCCTTCTCCTTCCCTTTCTTCTTCTTCTCAGTTACTTGGTTTTTAGCTTTACAAACTTCACCAAGCGAAGAGGAAGGAGGAAAGGGAGAAACAGGTGAAGTAGAAGGTTGGGGGGTAACTCTAGTATCATCTAGTTGCTGACTTGATTGCTTAGGAATCACAGTGGTTTGAACAACAGAGGTCAAGAAGAGCCATATTGGCAAGCCGATTGTCAGACCTAGGAGGGACAATGTGGCCATATGAGGTGCACCAACATCTCCCCAAGAGGAGAAAGGACTAGGATTTCCTCCAAGGGGAATCCTTGGTTGGTGGACTCCATTTTTGTCAACCTAAGACCAATGAGGGAACAGTGACGTTATTTCGATTAAAATAAATTTTATGACACTTTGACACAACTTGCTTTTTCAATTTTTAAGAGTCAAGAAAAAGTTAAAGATGACTCTAGTCGCCTTTGATTTTTAATGAGCTTGAAGTGACAAGTGCTCAGATGGACCTTTTCCTTTAAGGAGCCTGAAAAGGAAAGAAAGGGACTACTTTGGAAATCTAAACAGAGGGATTACCAAACCAATTGCAAAACTGTAGAATAATTTTTACGGTACGGTGGTCAATCTTCCTGAATGTTGTGTTTAGTGCATTGCAATCGATAGGGCGGTAGACACAGCTTCCTAAGGATAAATGATATAGCCTATTGTGGTCTCTCAATATATACTCGACGGTACGTGGGAGCACAATTCTGTACTGGCACTTGTCGTTTCAAAGAGGAGGAATCACTCAACCTACAATGAAAGCAATAGTTACCAGGTTTTACGACGCCGAAATACGTCACTGGCCTAGACATACTAAATGTTGTGCGTTAGGTTCCAAAGCGTTTTTATGTTCATTGAATTTATTTTACATTTGATCTTTCTTAATAAGTTTCCCTTTCAGGTTCATCACGTGATGTAGATGTACAATTCCTAAAATGCAATATAAGATGATAAACAATCGTTTAATCTTCTTTTTGCAATGAAAATCTTAGCTACTAAGGAAAGAGAAGCGGGATTCTTTTAGCAGAGAGCAAAGAGCATACACTAGATGCACTGTCCTAAATCAAAATAATCAAGCAATGTAAATGAAAATGCACATGCATGTATTTGTTTTCGCTTTCTTAATGTGTGAATGACAAAAAGAATGCTAAGTACAAATCTGAATCGTTTCAAGTGACAGTACTAACGTTTTTCTCTTCGAAAGATGAAAGGAAGATAATGACGAAACTTTGCAATTTTGAATTGAAAACTACTTTTGACACTTGAAAAACTATTAATTCAAATCAAACACAAGAGTAACAGTGTAATTGACCATCAAGAATAGTAGGATTCTTTTCTTTGACTAAAATTGATACTTGCGACACTTCCAAATCAAAAGACGACAGTTTGATTACGCTACTTCTTTGTAAAAGAGGACCGTAAATGGCAAACAATACATAAAAACATTTACAGTTCTTTGTAGAATGGTGGCTAAATCATGCAAAGGAAAGGACTTTTCACAGTGGTATACTGATCATAAACA
Source organism: Pinus taeda (assembly GCA_000404065.3). Classification (NCBI taxonomy): domain Eukaryota; kingdom Viridiplantae; phylum Streptophyta; class Pinopsida; order Pinales; family Pinaceae; genus Pinus; species Pinus taeda. Next base: position 14,416 of record APFE031396981.1, on the reverse strand, counting down.
ACAAAACTCCTAAATAAAGATGAAGAGAGTGAACAAAAAACCAAAATCTGGAAGCAAAAGAAGTCTTATTTGATCATCACACTTGTAACACAGGGAAAGAGCGATGCATCTCACCTACTGCACATAGGAGGTGTGATGCATCCAGATTCCCAAGAGGAAAAGGTGCAATGGTCCATGGACGAGACTTCAACTTGGTTCTTGGTTACAGTTTGCAACTTAGTTCAGGGATTTAAGCTGAGCTAATGTAGTCAGTAAATGCAAATCACAGGGGCTGATCTAATGAGGCTACTTGAGCCACCACCAGGGCAATTAGGATGTTTGCAAATCAAATGTTCAGCTTATAAACAAAACCTCGAGATAGACTGAAGCAACATTGATCTACTTTGCATTTGCATAGAAAATGTAGTTCGAAGGTTAGCTAGCTTAACTTCAAGCTCCGTCTGTCGTTTATAAAGCAAACAAATATAGATAAGAAAAAAAGCTATTCACTCCCCAGTGGAGTCGCCATATTGTTATCGGGAAATCTAGTGTCCATGCAAAGATGCTAGTCCCACTAAGATGGGTAGCTATCTTAGAAACAAACAAACTAAAGTTACTTTAGTTTTCCTTTATGAGAAGTAGATAGGAGAGGAGCAAAGAATACCAACCTCAATCTTTCGCTTGGTTCTTCGCTTGTTCCTTCTCCCCTCTGACGGATCTTTGCTGCTCCTTCCTTAATCACTTCGCTTCAAAGAGAAACTGTAAATTCAAGGCAGCATAATACCTTCAAAGGGCAGAGATCTACAATCATAAACAATACAGGACAGGATATATATTGACCACACAAATGCATATATTATCAAACATACAAGAATGTTGAGGAAAACTTGAATAGCTTTATTGATATAAAGATTAGAAGATAGGATTACAACTCATTGATCTGACCCAGCGTCATCCTCCCAGCATGAAAGCCCTTCTTCACCTCATGAAAAGCTTAGATCACCCAACACTATGATGTTCCACCAGGAAACCAACAACACTTCCCTTACAAGATACAAATTCTAGCCTCTGGATCTCTAGGAAGAGGACCATATATAGAGATTGCAGGGGGTGAGTCAGCTCTGTGTTGGCCCTCATAATACTAGGATACCCCATTATATGGTAGTTGTCAACCTTATTTATCATGTTGTGCCACCTATTGCCACCATATTGTTATTTATTGTGTCCCCATAGAATCCCTCTATTGTTAATTCTTTGGGCTTTATATTATTATTGTTAGGTCGGCTGGGTATATTTGTGACTTCCTTAGACTCCTATATATAGAAAGGAGGGTTTTGTCCAATTTGTATCATCCAAGAATTGGTTCATTTATGTATTAACGGAGGAGGTTGCCCCCAGAAGAGGACTGAATTCTAAGGCGTGATCTATCTTTTCTATCTTTTCTTGAGCTGGTTTCACAACATTTGGTATCAGAGCTTTGGATTCTAGGGTTTCGCTGCTCCAAACAGGTCATCGTGGCATTTTCACTATAACTCTTTTTCTGTGACGTTTCAGAAGTCGCAAAAAAAAACCCATTTGAGAAGAAATCTCGCTGAACCTTGGGTCCAAATTTCAGAGCTTTTTGCACGATATTAGCAGAGATATGATCTGAGGAAGTTGGTCTTTTTAGAGACTCCTGAATTACATTCAAAAAAGGTGACCTGGGGAAAATCGTCATAACTTTCTCTCTGAGCATCGGATTGAAATTTCGTAAGAAGGTACAGAAAGAGGACAGACTGTAGTTTCTTGTGTGAATTTTGCAGATCCAAAGGTTGAAACAGTGACTCGTGGCAAGTCATACAAGTTCGCCCTACTGAACTAGTGTATAATCAAGTCATTGTGGAAGATTTCACATAACTCTTCCTTGGAGAATCCAATTTGGGTCAGACTTGTGGCATTGGAAAGACGACACAGAGGGCTACTACAGGTCACAAATTTAGAACTAGATGATAGGAAAGCATAGAGATACATCAGAGGAAATATTGAGCTCCTACAAAGTGAAAAAAGGTGTGTAGATTTTCTTAAATTTTTGCTTAAGCTTGGTTTCAAAATTTATTTGAAGGAATTCAAAGGGCATAGTAGAGAATTATTATCGGTAACTGATGCCCTGAGGAAAGAAAATTCAAACACCTAGTAAGGAACCTGAAATCTCTAGCATGACTCATGAAGAAGAGGAAGAAATGCTACATGATATATCAAAATTACAAGACCAAGTGCAAAAAAATGTCAGCCTCACAAAAGCTAACAGAAGCTAAGATAAATGGCATGGAATCTAAGATAAAGGGCGTGGAAGCTAAGATGGATGATTAGAAGACAAATTTGAAGACAGACATGGACGATTTGAAGACAGATTTGAAGATAGACATGGATGATTTGAAGACAGATTTGAAGACAGACATGGACGAATTGAAGATAAATATGAATAAGTTGCTACAAGAAATGGTCACTAAGGGTGAAAGGGTAGTAAAGTAAACTCATTATGAGAACAAAAGAAATGTTAATCATGATTCCATAGACTCTAATGTGGGATCGACGACCCATCATATTCCAAAAATAGATATGCGGAAGTTTGATGACAAGGATCCCGCAACATGGATATTACAGATGGAGCAATTTTTCGATCTCAATAATGTGCAAAACACACAAAAGGTACGTATGGAAACTTTATATTTGGAACCAAATCAGTTTGTATGGTATCAATGGCTTTGCTCTCGTAAACAATTTATCACTAGGGCAATTTTTACGGAAGAATTGATAGCACATTATGAGGATACAAAAAGCAACACTTTTTTTAGCCAATTGATAAGTCTCAAACAAAAGGGTTCAATAATGGAGCACATTGAGGAGTTCCAAAAATTGAACATAAGGGTAAAAGAATATTCCAAAGGAGCGATTGATGTGTTCAAAGGGTCTTTAAAGGATAATATCCAACATGATGTTCGCCTTTGGGAACCTGATTCATTAGAGAAGGCATTCAGGTTAGCAAGAAAAATGGAAAGCAAAATTATGGGAACCAAGAAGCATACCACTCACAACTATAAATATTGAAGTGTTGTGCCTAGCCTTCCACAACCTATAAGGTTGACACCACAACAATTGGAAGAAAAAAGAGAAAAAGGGCTTTGTTATAGTTGTGATAATAAATACTTTAAAGGTCATAACTGTGCTGAGAAGAAATTATTCTACATAGATTGTGAAGAGGAAGAAGAAAGGGAGCAAGAAAAGTCAAAAGAAGAGGATATACTCCAGGAACAAAGCCTAGATGAAGAACAAATGAATCTGACGATATCTTGTAATGCATTGG
>APFE031396970.1:111764-138624 GCA_000404065.3 Pinus taeda | reverse complement strand
GTCCAAATCAGGTGCAAGATGGCTCATTGGAAATCTTGGTCTGTCTACTTTCCATCCAAAGTGGAATTTCTGAATTTGGAGTTGTTTTGCCCCCTCAAAAACCATTTCTCCCAAGGTCACTTTCTGCAACTCAAAAAGTGGGCAGAAAGTCATTTTTTTGATGTATTTTGAGCTTTTGGAGGCTCAAATCTCAAAATCAAGCTTCTCCAAAGTATTGGTAATTTTTCTCTTTGCATGCCCTTTCCAAAAATGCCAAGTTTTCAAAATTCCGAGCAGTCCTTCAAAACAGCCGCGCTTGGGACGCGGACATGGCACGGGAAAAACCTGTAATTTTACCAAAAAATTGCTAAATGCTCCAAAATTCTCAAAATTTTGATTTTGATGCTGGATGAAGGCTAATCAGTACCATGATGAGTGAGGCCACCCTTATGAGGCCTCCGCTGTGTCTCAATCTCAGTAGATGATGATCGGTCATCACCTTGCTCATTAGTCTCAGTGGTTGACATGATGTTATTGAGCAAGGTGGAACAAATAGGCAAAGATGACTGCTGCCCTGCCTGCAAAATGCTGAGAAGTATGTTGTTTTCAAGGGGAAAAATCATGAGGAAAACGTTAGGGGAAGGAGTTTATATAAGGAAAGGGAAAATATATACAAAAAACAGGGAACTTTGAAGGAAATAATCACACAATGTCAAACATGCCATATCATCTCTCATCATTTGCAAATCAATACTTTATTAGGAAAATGTGTGCTTTGATCACCAAGGGAAAGGACAATAAAAATTTACATGATGGAGGGAATGAGGGCATCAGTGTCAGGGTATGGGGAAATGAGGGGATAAATTAATTAGGGTTTGGGACTAGGAAAACTACTAACAATGCTGCCACCCATATTTCATAACAGCAGTTCTTTTACAATGCTGGCAGCTTTCATGTTTGCTTTTGTCATGGGTGAAATAGGGTTTCAATTACATGCTTTAACAAAAGGGAAGGGATATCAATTGCATAGGAATTTTTAGAGGATTAATGAGCAATTGAATTAGGGTTTTCATGAGGGGAAAGGTAAGGGAAAACAAAGTTTAGGAATTAGGGAGGAATACCATGTCATTGTGCAAACCCTAGCCACAGCAAACTGCTCCTTTTGAAAAACATTGCAGCTGTACATTTGATAATCTTTGCATGAACACCATATAGCTACTAACCTCTGATTTTTGTGCCGCAAGATGTCCTTTCTTTTGTTTTTGTACTAGGCTATGCAAGTCACATTTTTGCTCTGTTTTTTGATAATTTTTATGTGCATGCCTCTGTCATCAATTTCTTTTTCTTTTCACGATGTTTGTTTTCATTCATTGCTGCGCCTTTTACATATGTTTGTTGTGTGCAATAGTGTTTAGGGTTTGAGCATGATATATGAGGGGAAACTAGGGTTTGGTAGGATTTAGAGATAGGGTTTGTATGGTTAATTTGCAAATGAGATCAATAAATATGACATATTAACATATGTGATTGTCATGGGAAAATGAAAGGAGGGACATAAAAATAAAAAAATAAAAAAAAAATAAAAATCCTTGAAAAACAAACAATACAACCTAACATGAGCTTGCAAAGACATAAATCATTTAACCTATTTCTTCATAATTTCTCATGGTAAAACTGATCATAAACATGCTACCCATCCATGACATTATCATACCTTGGCAAATTTGAGTGAACTTGGAAGAAAGTTTACTGTTTGAGTGAGTTTCTTGTGTAAATTGCCCAGAAATCTGCGCACTTCCCAGAAATCCGCGCCTGTGTATTTTCCTTCAGCAAAAAACTCCTCTCAGAGCCGCGCACTGCCCAAAAATCCGCGCACTTGAAGGAGGCTTTTGGAGGCTTTCCTGGTGTCAGAATTAGGTTCAGGATAGTTCGTTGGAAAGGTATTTGAGTCTACGTTCCAATCCAACCGGAATTTTTCAATTTGGAGTTTATTTGACCTGTCAAAAACCAAATCTCCCAAGACTGGTCAAAAAGTGCCTAATGAGGCTGCCTCAAGGAAGAGTGTTGTTGCAGTCAACTTTTGAATGCCTTACTCAACCCCAAATTGAACTCATGATAGCTCATTGGAAAGATCTTTGTGTCTAGTTATCATTTTACCCATCAATAAAGTCATTTTGCCGACCAAGCTAGGAGAAAACTTGATTTTCCCAGGGTCACTTCAGAGGTGCCTTTGATTCTCCTGAGGCAACGGTATTCTTGACATTTCTCTCAAACCATGACACCTGTGTAAAAAGTGAATGAGGTTTTTCTTCCTTGGCAGGTTATGGACAAAAACGTCTCTCAGTTTCCGAAAATTCATCTCTGAATGCTCTGAAACATTATTTGAGTGAAACTTGCCCCGATGTGTGAAACAAGGAATTTGGTCGAAATGAAGTGAAATGAAGGGGATAGGGGGCTTCTAAATTCTTGGGGAATTTTTCGGAGTGGGGAGGGATGTTAAGAAGTAGGGGAAAGTGGAATATCAGAGATTGAGTGAGGGGAAAGGGTCAAAAAAGGCAAATCACAGGCCAAACCTAGAAAATTGCCAGGTTATAGCTAGAAACTAGGGTTTGTGCAAAGATGAGGATTTTGGGGGATCTGAGTGTTGGGAAGTGTATGATAAGGTACATTAAGGATAGGGAAAGGTGTATGAACATCAGGAAACAAGTTTTGCCATTTATTTGACCGTTCAAGAGAAATTGGCTTCAAAACCCTAGGAGAGGGAAATGACCTTGCCTGGGCGCAACTGAAGCATGATCAAGGTATCAAATGACCCATTAGACACTGAAATGATAATGAAAACCCTATAAATGATGATAGAATCAGATGAATGATGACATAGATTGACATTTGGGCAACTTTAGAAGGAGTGAAAGCAAACCCTAGACCTAATGCCTAGTGACCAAATTTTGCTTGAAGACTCACTGAAATGACAAAATTTGACCTTGACACTTCAAAATAACTTTGTAAGAGTATATTTGATCACTGGAGGAAGGCTGTAAAGACTGACACTAACACAACTCATACTTGTTTTTGGAGTTGAGGAAGTGCATAATCCTTGTAGCTTCCTCTGGCATGTCTCCAAGTTCTGCTTTTACTCTCTCTATGGCTTCTGTAGCTTGTTTTATTAAATCAATCTACTCAAAAAGTACTTGGATGGATGGTTGAATATCATTGATAGAGCCAATGATATTGGCCCACAACTGTTCCTTAGCCTGACCTAGGGGTTCCTTCAATGTCAATTCTTTCTCCAAGATTTTTATTCTTTCATTCATCCTAGTGTCTTTCTACACTTCTCCTTTGTGCATAATTTGGGCAAGTTTGTGGTCAGTTTCCAGACTGGTCAGCTTCTCCTTAAGCTTGTTCATTTCATTGGTCTAAATGGACATGTCTCCCATTTCCTTGACCAATCTTCTCACCTCATCATATGTAGGCCCTATTGCTATAGACCATGTTTTTGATGTAGACGATGTAGAAGCTGGCAGTGTTGTAGCCATTGGAGATGTGGGAGCTAAGGATGCTTCCAAAGTGGAAGGTACTGTAGTTGTTTCTATTGGGATAACAGTGATAGGGGCAATCTCCAAACTAGCTTGTTTTACCTGTATCAAGCTATCCAATTCCTTCTCCATCTCCTTTAGCTGATCATTCAATTGAAGCACCAATTCCATCATCTCCTCATAACTTGTTTGGCTCTCTGGGACCTCTTTTGCTTGTGGGTGTTCTAAATGAGCCAACTTTAGTTGTTTCTTGAGAGATGCTATATCCTTATTATTCTTCTTGATCAACTTTTTAGCAGCCTTAATGTCACTAGGATCATGGCCCAGCTCAATGACCAAGTCCTCCAATGAATTGATCCTATTCTCTTTGACCTGTGAGGAGGCCTTCTCCTATTTATATTGGGTTGTGATGTTTTCTAGTGAACCCTATAGCCTGTGTGCAACCATGGCCTTTCCTGTGAGGGTGGAGTAAGTCATTTCTCCATCCTACTTGTGAAACTCTATCTGGTCAATGGGATGAACATCCCTGGCCAATACCTCATAAATAGTTTTTTTGTAATCAGCTGAGGTCTTTGGCTGTTGGACAATTGGCTGCGTGAATGAGACCTACATCTTTCTTTCTTTGATGTTAAAAGCTAACATCAACCTACTCTGGTTGGCTAGTGTGTGTTTGAAGTATTGGGCATATGTCTCAGCCTTTAACTTCTCATTCCTTATCTTTATCTCCTTGTACCTATCTTTGATGTCTCTTTCTTTACCAGCTGGCCTAGTGAAGGAGGAAATCTCAACACTTAGTTGTCTCTCAATTATTTGAGTGTTGGAGTATGATGGTTGTTGTGTCTCTCCTGAAGCAATTGTTCCTTTGCTTCTTTCTCCCATTGTTTCAATGTCAGTGATTTCCATTGATTCAATGTTCTCTTCTTGTTCAGACATAGGATTCAACTTGGGCCTTTTTCTTAGTTCAAAGTACTCATCTATGGTCTCCATGGCATAACTAGAACCCTCCTCCCTGTTTCTTTTTGGATTCCTATCCTCATTGGCTATGGTTTGTAAAACAGGAGGATAACTCGTTGGTTCCCCTAGTTCTAGAACCCACAGGAAAGAACTCTGGTCAATTTTATTTTCAACATCAATTAGTGTATTTCCAACACCCACTATTGTGTTATCCACGTCAATCAATGTATTTTCCAACCACTCATATTGGTTGGAAAACTACTCAATATCAGATATTGGATGGTGGATGAAAGGTCCCAATTTGACCTTGATTCTCAATTTGTTTATGACCTCATGAGGGTCATAGTGCCATATCAAGTTGTTTCTGAATTTCATTTGTTGCAATATCTTGTCAGCCTATGGTCCAAACTCTCTATTATTGCAAATGAAGGGGCCCAATTGGTTTTTTATTTTAAACTGGGTTTTCTTCCTAGTAGCTAGGAAGTTGACCTCATCTGAATTGATGATTTGCCTAAAATACTCAAGTGAAAATATCCTCATAGGGAGGTATTTGGGTAGCTTATAAGGGGCCAGTTGGTAGCCATAAACTCTAATTTCAGTGTGTTTTTGGTACAGATACCAGTCTCCCACGTTGTTGTTCTTGGCCAACTATAGGACCCTCTTGATTTCTTGGTTGATTTTGGGTTGAGTGTTACTAGTCAACATGTTCATGACTGGGTGGACAAATGAATCAATGAAGTCCTTATATGTGAATGTTGTGGAGTATTTCTGGATCAAGGGTGTCCAGTAAACAATTGATCTCTCTTTTCCCTTGGTATCCAACTTCTAAAGGCTAATAGGGAATTTATCTGCTTGATAGTATAAAAACATGTGAAATAACACTGAAGAGTACTTGATAACTCTTTCAGTTGGCAGTATGGTGAACTGTTCATGCATCCCGTCTGTAATGAACTAAGCATAGTTGTATATGACAGCAAGAGGCTTTCTTAGGGTAAAAATGGATAGGAAGGCCAGGATAACCTCATCAACATGCTCATCTGTGGAATATCCTAGGATGCAAGAGAGCATGGTAATTATATGTCTTCCTGTCTCTAAAAAAATGGTGGCAGCATAAGGTGGACTATCTGTGGGAGTATGGCAGTCTTCTATGATCAAAGTCTAGAAGATTTGTCTTATCTTAACCAATTCTAGTGTGATATATAGGTACAATAGGTCTCCAATGGATAGTGGGGTCTCATTAGGGCTAGGTTGGACTTGCAGCATTTGGTTGATAGACTCTGGAGTGATTGTGAATAACAACTACTGATTAGGGCAACAATAGCTCTTTGACTAGGGATATAGCAAGCATGACAGAAGTGTATGATATCAGGGAATGGGTGCACTTCTGGGAATAAATACTTGGGTAAATTAGATTCCCATGGATGGATTTCATCGGTATGGTTCAGGAATCTTTCCTTACTCCAGCAGTAGAGCTTCAGAAGGTAGGTTGGGGAAGCAGTATCTTTTATTAGGAAATACCTGTCTACTAGTGCCAAATGGTCGATGTCCAGGTGAGGGGTTGACACGAGTCTCATGTCTAGAGAGGTCTAGGAAGCCATGACTGAGTTTATGGATAGGGATTAGGCGTGGTTGTTGTACATGTAAGGTTTTGGAAGCTTTGGTACATCGAAGGGTAATTATAGTTTGCAAGAAGAAGGGCTTTAGGTATTGAATTGAAATACTCTTCAATTTCGGGAAATTTTATTTAATTTCAATTAATTAAGCTTTTAATTGATTGTACATTTTCAAATTGAGAGGGTCGTCCTAGAATCTGGTGGTATGGCTTGCAAACTGGTTTGAATGGTGATTGCATAGGGTACAGTGGCTTCAACTGTTAACTGGATGCTCAAATTGGGTGTCTAGAGCTTCTTCAAGCGGTGGACATCAGTGAATTTTGGTCAGAGAGGCTTAGGCTATCACAGAAAAGCTTGAGCAGCATTCACAGTGAAAACAAGCAAAAAGGGTGAAATGGGGCTTCTCCGGCCTTTTAATCGGCAACGGTTACATTTTGGTGTGGAATTTACAAATGAATAGTGGACAGTTTTGGTCTTGGCGGCGAGGCAGTTTTTAGCGCCATCGCACCAATTTTGGAGGCAAGGCAGTATTTCCTTGCGAGCACACGATCTAGCATGGGGTTGCCACGTAGAAGAATAGTGCCCAGGCAAAACCGCGAACCTCACGTGCTCTCAGGCTGGTAACGATAAAACAGTGATCATGCGTGATATGGATATGCACCGTCGAATCTAGGGGTGGGAGATCAGACGGCTGTCACGTGGTCAAGATGCACGGAGGGAATCAAGACTGGGATTTGCGGTGCCCGGGGGTTAATTACAAATAATTTGTAATTATTTAATGACTAAAGTAGGGATTAAATATAAGGGCGGGTTTAATGGAGTGGTGACCAGGGTTTATTATGGCAGGGTTTCTTAACCACACAAAGGGATGTTGGGTTAAAAATTTTTGTCAAGGAAACATGAATCGAGGAGTTAATTAAATAATGTGGGGGTGGGGGGGGGAATAAAAACTTTGGATAAGGGGTTTTTATGGGTTTTGAGGGGAAATAGGTAAATTAATAAGGGGGGTGGTAATATTTGAAATGGGAAAACGGTTTCATACTAGGGAAATGTGTGAAACCAAGGGGTAAGGGTCAAAATGAGGGGGAAAAGTGTATTTAATAAGAAATGAGGGGATAATGGGGAAATTAGTAAGTATGTATGTGGGGGTGAAATGAAATGAGGAGAAGTTAATTAAACAAGCTTGTGAACATATTTTCACTCTCATAAATTCTCCTGCACATGAAACATGAGATTAAGCATGATAAATGTACTTTTGATTGAGCAACCTTGTACATTTGCAACCTTTCTTCTACCTACCCATTATTTATCCTAACAGTTTTCTTCACTTTTTTGGGTGCATTTGAGCTAGCAGATCCTTTATTTCCTTTTCTTTTGACAAGCAAACTATCTAATTCTAACCTTATAACTTCCAATGGCTCAGATTAAGCTTATGAGCACATTTTTATTTTCTATCTAACTACTGATATACCAAGTTTAAATAGTTTGGCTAGATCTTTATTCTCTATCTATCAACATAAAATTTAAAAACATGAACGAGTCGAGATTAAGTTGTTTAACCATCATAGATTGTGGCATATCAAACAAGCTACACACAACCTTATTTTGCATAGTAAAGTAAAAATTTGTGGCACTTGAATTTACACACTATCATGATCTGTTTTATTTCTTTTTTTTGGGTTCATATTTTTCACTTTTTTTTTATCTTTTTATCTTTCTTTTTTTCCTTTGATTATTATTTTAGGACATACCCTCTTTACATTTTTTAATTTTTTAATATGGAAAACATTTTGCAGAAAGAAAAAGTATGTACAATATTACAAGACTAACCATATCCAATTCAAAAGTATGAATCCTATTATTTTGGGACCCTAACATGGGTACTATCCAGGCCTACTAGTAGTGAAGCAACACTAGAGATGAAAATCTATACTCTAAAATTCTAACACTCATGGACTTCATTACCCTATCCTGATTTGAAACAATGTATGATCGTTGATGCTATTTTTTTGTTTAATTGAGTAAAGGAATAAATGGGACTTTGTTTATGTATGGGGTAAGTAGGGAAGCCATGGTAATCTCAACGATGAATCAATACTTCCTGAAGAATTAGATTCTGCACGAAAGAATTGACCGAGGCAAAGAAGCTAGAATTATACCAGTGTGTCGCCAAGTGTTGTTGTTGTGACAAACACTCTCCAAAATTTTCCTACACTCAAATTTTGGAGCCTAATATGGATGCTCTGATCGATCGTTCTGCAGTCACTTCTTGATCAGTGATTCTTTTGGGATCCCTTCTTAGATTGGAAGTGTCGAAGTTACTTTCTCACACATGATCATCCCAGAACAAGTGGATGAGCACATTATTTTACTCAGGCTTGAATATAGAACAGTCCATCAAGGCTATGCTTGTGTGATGTCGAGTCCATGTCGACATTCACTGCACAGTGACATCGATAGTCTCTCACTTCTAGTTGCGTTTGTATTTCTATTTCAGTGAGTTTTGCAAACTATCACTTTCGCACACATTTGTTTTCACGAGTGACATTTTCATGTTTTTGATTGTCATTTTCACTCACTTTTACTCTAATTAGTGTCGTTTTCATGTTATCTTTGCTCTAGAATCTGTTATTTTTGCAGTTATTCACATATTGCAAGTGTCGTTTTCATTATAGAAATCGTCATCTTTTCGCATGTTCTATTTCACACGATGAACATAAGCTTGTTTTGCTGGTTTCAAGAGGTTATATTTATGCAAATGAGATGATCTTACCATGTATACATCTGTGACACACATTTCCAATTTTTTAAGCATTGTCACACAAGTGTCGACATTGTCATCACAAAGTGTATCTTTAGTGTCGCATTTGTCATAAGTTATCGCAAACATTGTCACACTAAGGGAAGTGTGCCTTCATGTGTTCTAGATGATCTATGTTGTGTAGTTAAATGTCTAAGTGTGTGATCAAATTCAAATCCTATCACTATTTACATCAGTTTCATTGATCCCACACTTAACCAATATTTTGCAAATTCCCAACGAAAAAGCCTCATCCAACCTTCCTGAACTACACATTCCACAGTCCCAACCCTCAAGATGCAACCTTTCCTCTTGACACTGCAAAACGCATAGATACTACCTCTGAGGACTGTACAGTACATTGTTTTAGTGCTCAAGCTCAAGCCTTGGTCTCCAGGATCGTGCAATTCAGCCCTCCAACCTAGCCCCAACTACACACTGCGCAATATCTTAGCCCAAGATCAAACCCTAATCTCTTGAACTATGAAACTGCATAATCACTAGGCCTGCTTTTCCACTTAGAATTGCACAGTTGGCTGAAACAGTGCAAAATCCCTTCACCCTAGCTCATTGACTCCCAAAATTACGTAATTTATCTCTCCTTCTTAGTCAGTACTATGAATTACGTAGTCTCAAGGCTCAAGCCTCAGCCCTGAGCTCTTGAACTACACAATTTCTCAATCACCTGGGATCCTCTATCCTCCAGAACTGTGAAATAGGTTGATCCAGTGTCCATCCCCTCAGCCTATCACACTAAACTCCCAGACTGCGCAGTTTTCTTCCTCAATCTGGCCTGAACTGTGCATTGCGTAGTCTCAAGGTTCAAGATTCATCCTTGACTACCTGAGTTGTGCAATTGCACAGTTTTTGAGTCTCTTTCCCAACATGTCACACAGTTTTGGTTCAGTCAGTGAACCAATATCCACCATCATAGACTATGGGTTTATTCGACTGATGTTGTATTGTCATGAGTAGATTGCAAATGCATGTACTCTATCATGATATGGAAAGATGATGAAGAAAGGGATGGAGAAGGAGGAAATGCTACAAGCCACATATGGAGCTTAAGAGATAAGATGATCACTAGGTGAAAAGACGAATGAACACCAGACTATAACAGAAGATGAAATATCAAGATCACATGGAAGAAACCTCATCTTCAATTCATAAGGAGGAATAAGAACAACATGCACCATCCTTTTGAGAAGACACAAAGAAAGAAACAGTAAAGAATGGCTTGAAACTTCCATATCATCATGTAGTCCATGTCATTAGTTTCATGTCATGTCGTGTCATGAGTCATCATGTGCCACATCATTTTGTGGAATATGTAATTCAATATTGAAGAAATGTATTGCAAAGTGGAAGTCTAAAGGATATGTACAGAATATGAAGAGTCACGTAAAGTCGAAAAGTCATGGGAATTCAAACAGTCATGAGGGTAGTCAAAGAGTAACAATGAGGGTGAAGCATCACCTCCCCATTAGTTACATATACACCCTCTTTGTATGAGCAAGAGACTTTTCACCTTGGCTCCTCTTGCAAGGCACTAGAGATATCAACTAGTTCTTTTTAGGAGCAAGGAGTGGCTCCAATGATCCATTATTGGAGCTAGTGGTGTTCATTATATACATGTGTCTTATAATTTTTTCTTAATATCATACTCCTTATGGCCAACACGTTCTTCATGCATGGATTATCAATATTTGTAAGATTGTTTTGTGAATGTTTGTAATTCATGTTTTCTTTCATCTGCGCTAAAGCACTTGAACTATATCAATTATTTTGGTACTTGTCATATCTATAATGTGTTGTAATGGTTACTATCGTTGTCGCATTCCCGTGGACTATTCTGTTGGATATTAGACAAATATTTCTTTTTGTATTGGTTGCAATGACCATTGCATATTTGTGGACTATTCCACCGGATGTTGAACAAATTCTTCTTATTTATGTGTGTCTCTACTAGGGTGGTACTATTGCCTCTCTCTTAGAGGCTCACTTCTCTTCCCCCTCCACAGTAAAATAAATTTGACACGCACACGACTGAACACTCACCAAGCACACCCCCTTGATTTTTGAAGGCACTCCTCTCTCTTGTTGATAGTTATAACCAAGGAAAATATGTAAGAATACATGGCAATCAGGCCAATACTCTGGATGCGGCTTCTATTCCAAATTGTGTGAGGTCTAATTTGGATTTCACATCGAGGAGACCCCTCTATTGACGAATTTCAAGCACCATCAACAATGGCACTAGAAGGAGGGCCAAATGACAAGTTGTGCCCATTGAGTCTATTTTGAACCTCTTATATAAAATGGTTCATCCTCAAATATTACTCCCGAGGTGTTTCTCCAATTTATCCATTTGTCAATTTTTAGTCCCTGATGAGCCTCTCTATCACTTGTCTCAGATAAAGTTTGATGGTGAGGATGGAACATCCATAACCGAACACATTTCCTATTTTCTCAAATTTTATGAATCTTACGAAATTGATGAAGAGGAATTTTCATGTGTGATTTTCATCCTCACCCTTGAAGGTCATGTTAATCTATGGTGTCATATCTTTCCACCTTTCCATCCATTATTTTCATCATTTCCTCGGGGAGCTTCATCAAGCCTTTGATAGGTATGGTTACCGATATATTTGTAAAAGAATCAATCACTTAAGAATGAAGCCTAATGAATCAGTTGAGGATTTTTCTAATTGATTCCATCTCCTTTGTTATGAATTTCCTGAAGAAGATATGGATCAGGATTTCTTGAAACAAGAGTTTGAGTGCTTGGTTCTTATCTCTTTGCACAATGAATACAGACCACATGATGTTTCTTCGTCCCCAACTCTTGTAAACCAAGAGACACCCCTAATTTTAGAGGAGGAACCTATTATTCCTTTTGTTCCTTGTCCTCCACTTTTTTCAATTCTGATGTGAGTGCCTCCTTACAATGATTGTAAAGTTTGGAAATATGCACATCAAATCCCTAATCCATATTCTCATCCTCCTTCTGCTTTTCATGATTCAAATCTAATAAAGAAAATCTCAGAATGGCTCATGAAGCCTATGGTGAAAACTAGTTTTTCTATTCCTCAAGATGGTATTAACACTCATAACTCTAGTCTTGAATTTGATTATGATTCTATCATCCTCTATCATCTACATGTGGTGACTCTTTGTATTGTGATCCACTTTATCAATCTTCTCAATCAACTAGTTTTCCGCACTCTCCTAATTTTCAAGTTATTAGCCCAAATTGTGATAGGGTTCATGATAGTCACATTACATAGGGAGGACCAAGAAGTTGAAGGTTCGTTCAATCTTTCTTATTTTATTTTTAAATCCTTCGTGTGAAGATGGTGTCTCCTCATTCTTCGTTCATATTGAATCTATTAATATCGATAATTAACCAAATGAAATCAGTTTGTTTAGATCAATAATAATGGGCAGCAATCATTATGATGGCGATAACTTTTTTAATGTATGTGATGATGAATGCCCAAGTGAACCAGTTGATCTTTCGATTTCTCATGAAATTTTTAATTTGAAAGATTTAGATCTGGAATTTGTTTTGGTCGAAGAAAAATCTCTTATTGAAACTTCCTCTTTATACCACTATCCCTTGTGCTCTCCTATTTGTGATGCATCTACATGCGATGAAGACACTCCATGCTCTTCTAGTTCTTCATCACATGGGTTCACTTCTCAATTGACACAAAGTAGTGAGGTTGTCCTCGACGAAAGAGAAAATAATCAGATCATTGAGTATCCTTTCTATCACATATCATCTCTTGTTTTGCATGAAGAAAACTCTTCAAATTAGCCTTCTCATGAAATTTATCCATCTCTAGATTTGTGATTAGAAGAATCTTTCAACTTGAGTAATCTGTTTGTCGAATTTGTAAAATATGATCAAATCAGTGATAGATATGGATTCCATCCAATTAATAGTGATCTCATCCAAATCAGTAAAAGAAGATATCCTCACATCATGCATGATTTGGTTCAATCTTTGGAATGAAATTTTAAAATCCTTGAAAGTTCTGGGACTTGCCACAGAGTTGAGGCATTTCAACTTTCGTTGATGGTTATGTCGGAATCTTGCAACTCTGGTAAGACCCCTGAACTGAGTCAAGTACGGTTTTCTTCACAAAACTCTTTTTTATTCACAGTTTCACTCGATAAATTCTTTCTTAAAATACATTTGGCATTGTGGATTTGATCTTTCAAACTTTCAAGATTTGATTTGTGATCAGATTCAAGTTTCTATTTTAGATGATTCATCTTCATGCAAATCTCATGTATCAAACTCAGGTTTGGAATGTGTATCTCTCATAGAATCATGGAACTACAAAGTTGATTATTCTAAAGATTATCTTTGGCCAAAGGAGTCATACCTGTCACATTATTTTGAAAATAATTGGCTCATGATCCTTCTTGTGAATATTTTGATGCTAATATTTTTCTTCATTGCACTTGAAATCCTCTTGAGCGTAAGTGAATGCATGGATTATTTGACCAATCAAATTCTTCTTCACTCGTTCTACCTTAACTGCTTTCATGTGTTTACTATACTAGCACTCCTTTTTACTTCTTTCAATGATTACGATGCTAGTGTAGTGTGTAACCAGTTACAAGAAAATGGTTTGTTACATTCATCATGTGAGGAAGATGATTAAATTATGTTGATCATTTGAAAAACTATTCAAGTTGATTTATCTTTGGTAATTACAAACTAGGAATCTCATGCTTTAATTATCCCATCTAATCATGATTCTATCTCTCATGACTATCATTCAACTTACTATTTTCCCATCAGCACATCCAAGGACAATTTTTTTACACCCTTTGATCTTTATCGTTTAGCATCTCACTACCCGAGTACTTGGCAAGTAGTTGGGGCACTTCCAAACTTGTTTACGGTTATGTTAAATCGCATTGTCTTGACATGTCTGTTGAATATGATCAGATCTATTTTCCCTTGCAAGATTATCATCGCAATCACGTGCCTCTAATTGAAAATTCATTTTTTCAAAGGTTTTGGGGTTTTCAAGAGTATTTTCACGAATTTTATGATCTAATCGTTGAATGGTGGGAGCAATATTACTTGGCAGGCTCCGTCACAAATAACAAGTTTTGATCTTTCCGCGCATTTGCTAAGGAGTTCGGCGTAGTTGAAGACACATTTGCAAGAATCTTTCAAGGTATTTTTAAAGATGGTTCTCATTGAAAAGATAATAATATAAACTCGTTAGCAAATATGGCCTATCTTGTTGATGACAAGAAAGACCTTCAAATTTTTGTATAATATTTTCAAGTTCTTATCTTTTTCGTTGCACATTGTTTTATATTTGTTTTAATTAATCACATCTTTGTGATTGTAGGTCGAGAACAATTACAGTGGCTACATTAGAAATTCCATTATACCTAACCCTGACCTTCTAACTGGTTAGGTCAGGATTAGGTCTAGTTTCATTTTAGTATACCTGCACATTCATCCTGCATTTGTTTCTTGTGGTTTGTCTTGTGTTTTCTAGTTTTGGTTTCACACTATGTTTTGGTTTAGCCACTTTCTACCTCGTCTTATAGTTTTGTTTCCTTGTTGTGTATTGTCTTTCCTTTCGTTTTATGATACCTTTCTTGAAGATTCTCTATTGGCACAAAAGGGAATGTGGAAAAATAGAAAATGACTTTGTGACACTGCAACATTTGGTTTAACTCTATCTCCTTTTTCCTTGTCTTGGTTACATATTTTGGTTGATGATATTTTGATAGAAAATATCATGCTTGCGTTAAGAAATACTTGTGTCGAACCATGATATCCATGTCTATTATGGAAACCTCATGCCTACACTCGGTTTTTTATGTTTCAGTGTTTTCAGGCTGATCCAATCAAGTAGAGAAAGACAACGGGGAAATATAAATGAGAAAACCAATATCAAAGGTCTTATATATACTTCTATAAAGGGACAGCCTCTCCTACTCTCAATAAGATGAGATACCTCTTCCACCCATGAAATAAATAAGTTTGGATGCATATTCCTATATAAACTAAATAAATAAGGTGAAATAAAAGAAAGGCTTCTGCATAGAGAGGTGAAGCAAGCAACTTCGTCGAGGTATTGTCCAGGCCTACTAGCAATGGAGCAATTTTTGTGTCCCCAAAGTGACTCCGCTGGGGTACTGTCCAGGCCTACTGGTGTTGGATCAATTTTTTTTTCCCCGAAGTGACTTCGTTGGAGTACTCTCTAAGCCTGTTGGCAGTGGAGAAATATTAGAGATGAAAATCTATACTTTCAAAATCTAAAGCTCGTTATATTCATTACCCTATCCTGATTCAAAACATTGTGTAATCATTGATCTTATGTTTGTGTTTAACCAAGTAAAGGAATAAAGGGGACCATTTTTATGCATGGGGTAAGTTTGGAATCCATGGTAATCTCAACGATGAATCAATACTTCCTAAATAACTAGACCCTACATGAAATAATTGACCAAGGCACAGAAGTTGGAGTTCTACCAATGTGTTGCCAAGTGTTGTTGCTGCGACAAACACCCACAAAAAATTTCCCACGCTTGAATTTTGGACCCTACTATAGAACTTGTGATCGGTCGTTCCATATTCACTTCTTTTTTAGTGATTCTTTTGGGCTCCCTTCTTAGATTGGAAATGTCGAAGTCACTTTCTCACACATGCTCAGTCTGCAACAAGTGCATAAGTTCATTATTTTATGCAAGCTTGAACAAGCATAGCATGGTACATCAAGATTGTGCTTGTGCGATGTCTAATCCATGTCGACATTCGGTGCGCACTGACATCGACAATCTCTCACTTCTAGGTGCATTTGTATTTCTATTATGGTGAGTTTTTCAAACTGTCGCTTCCACGCACCTTTATTTTTGCGAGTGTTTTTTTCATGTTTTCGGTTGTCTCTTTCGCTTTCCTTTACTCTAATTAGTTCCTTTTTCATGTTATCTTTTCTCTGGCATGTGTTGCTTACACTGTTGTTCACATATCACAAGTGTCATTTGCATTGTAGCAATCATCATATTTTTGTATGTTAAGTGTCACACGATGAACATAAGATTATTTTGGTGGTTTTAATAGGTTATCTTTATTAAAATGAGTTTATCTTACCATGTAGACATCTGTCACAATCATTTTCAAATTTTTAAGCATTATCGCACAAGTGTCATCATTGTCGTCGCAAAGTGAATCTTTAGTGTCGCACTTGTCATAAGTTGTTGCACTAAGGGGAAGTATGTGTTCATATGTTCCATATGATCTATGATGTGTCATAAAATTCCTAAGTGTGTGATCACAATCAAATCATATCACTATTCACATCAATTTCATTGATCCCTCACTTAGCCAAATTTCTGCAAATTCCTAGCAACTTATCCTCATACAGGCTTCCTAAATTGTGCATTGTGTAGTCCTAACCCTCAAGCTATGACCTCACCTCTTTACACTGCACAATACATAATTTCTGCCTCCCTAGAATATGCACTGCATAGTTTCATTGCTCAAGTCTGAGCCTTGGCCTCCAAAATTGGGCAATTCAACCCTCTAGTGTGGCCCCAACTTCACACTGTGAAATCTCTAATCTCAAGCTCAAACCCTGAGCTCTTGGACTATGCAACTACATAATCACCAGGCCTCCTTTTCCTCCCGTAATTTTGTAGATGGCTGAAACAATGTAAAATTCCTTCATCCTAGCTCACTGACTCCCAAAATTGCACAATCTCTCTCTCCTGCCCAGCTAGTACTGCACATTGTGTCATCTCAAGGCTGAAGCCTCAGCCCTTAGCTCTTTAACTACACAATTGCACAATCATCTAGGCTCCCCTATCCTCCATAACTGCACAATAGGTTTTCCACCCTGCCCATCCCCTCAGCCTATCACACTGAGCTCCCAGATTGCACACTTTTCTTCCTCAGTCGAGCCTGAACTACACATTGCCCAGTCTCAAGGGTCAAGCTTCACCCCTGACATCTATAGCTATAAAATTGTATTTTTTTAACCTCTTTCCTAGATTGTTACCTGATTTTGGCTCAATCATTGAACTAATATTCACCATCGTATAGTAGGGGTTTATTGGACTTATGTTGTCTTGCCATGAGTGGATTGGAGTTATAGGCACTCTATCATGTTATGGACAGATAATGAAGAAGGATATGGAGAAGGAAAACATGCTACAAGACACATATGGATCTTAATAGATAATATGATCACCAGACGAGAAGATGAAAGAACACTAGACTATAACAGAAGATGAAAGATCAAGATCACATGGAAGACTCCTCATCTTCAAGTCATTGGAGGAAGAAGAAGAAGAAGAACATGCACCATATTTTCAAGAGGACACAGAGAAAGTAGCAGTAAAGAATGGCTTGACATTTCCATGTCATCATGCAGTCCATGTCATTATTTTCATGTCATGTTGTGCCATGAGTCATCATGTGCCACATCATTTTATGGAATATGTAATTCAATATTGGAGAAATGTATTGTAAATCATAAGTCCAAAGGACATGTATAGAATATGAAGAGTCATGTAAAGTTGAAAATTCATGGGAAGTCAAAAATTCATGATTGTAGTCAAAGAGTCATAAGGAACGTGAAGCTTCACCTCCCCATTGGTTACATATACACCCTCATTGTATGAGCAAGGGACTTTTCACCTTGGCTCCTCCTGTAAGGCATTAGAGAGATTAGCTAGTTCTTTTGAGGAGCAAGAAGTGGCTCCAATACTCCACTATTGGAGCTAGTGGTTTTCATTGTATACATGTGTCTTGTAACTTTTACTTAATATCATAAGTCTTATGGCCAACAAGTTCTTCATGGATGGATTATGAATATTTGTAAAATTGTTTTGTGAATGTTTGTAATTCATGTTTGCTTTCATTTGTGCTAAAGTAGTTGAACTATTTTGGTTATTTTGGTACTTCTCATATTGAGAATGTGTTGTAATGGTTATTATCACTGTCGCATTCTCGTGGACTATTCCACTGGATATGAGACAGATCTTTCCTGTTGTATTGGTTGCAATGACCATCGCATCTTTATGGAATATTTCATTGGATTCTGAATGAATTCTTCTTGTTTATGTGTTTCTCTACTAGGGTGGTACTATTACCTCTCTCTTAGAGGCTCACTTCTCTTCCCCCTCCGCAGTAAAAGAAATTTGACACACATACGACCGAACACTCACCATGCACACCCCTTTCTTTTCAAAGGCACATTTCCACGCCTCTCTCTTGTTGATAGTTAGAGCCAAGGATTCTGTAAGAATACAAAGCAACTAGGCCAACACTCTAGATGGGGATCCTATTCCAAACCATTTGAGGTCTAATTGGGACTTCACATCAAGGTGATCCCTTGGTTGAGGATTTCCAACACCGTCAATAGGTCCATAGGTTATAAATTCTACTTTTACCTTTTCTCTCCATTTTTGAAATTTTTCAGCATTGAGCCCATGTATGCTTTCATAATCCATGATTCAACTAGGTCTACCTTCCATCTGCGAAGTTGATACAAAAGGAACCAACTCTAATACCAATTGTTGGAAACTTGACTAAACTGAGAGGGGGGTGTGAATTATTTTAGTGCATTCATGGACTTCAATTACTATTTATTTTTATTTTCAATATTTATTTGACTATTCAATGAGCTATTTAACATCATATAAAAAGAGGATTTAATATTTCAACAACATTCAACTTTAGCATAATAATCAACACAAAAAAGGAACACATATGGACACCAGATATAAGTGGAAACCCATAAAGGGAGAAAACCACAAATTTGTTGTTGTTCTGATGTAAAGTCAAGCTCTTACTTCCTCTATTACATCATCTTTTGGAGGCTCCAACCTCTCTACTATTTTGCAAACTACAACTTGCACGAAAGCTCATACTCCCTCTTTTACATTAATTTTCTGCAGTCTACAACCTATTGGAGGCTCCTACCTCAATTTTTTCTGCAATCTACAACTTGATTGGAAGCTCCTACTTCCACTTCAATAGGATCCAACCTATTATTTTCCATAATATAGCCTTAACAGATACCACAATCCCCTTATACATTAAAGAAACAATATGTTGGTTTACATGGTCTTTATTTCCACATACTTCCATCTCTATCTCTGCCTTCTCTTCCTCAAGTCAGATTCACATAAAATCCTCTTATTCTATCACTTTGTGCCAAGTAACTCTTTAATAATGTCTCACAACAACTCTTTCAACCCATAATATCACCAACCATCTTTGCCTTCCAAAAGCAACTTTTTTATAAAGATAATTTGATAGTTGTTAATATTCCATGTAGGAATATGAAGTGAAAAGTTTGCCTCTTTTCATTCTAGGGACATCTCTTCATTTCCAAAATATTTCAAATTTGAATATTAACACACATAAGATGAATTTCGAAATATAAATCATAAACCAATTTCAATGATTACAAAACCCAAATTCCTCTTGCATCACAACATTTTCAGCACCTCTAATCAACCTTTAATAATACCATAGTAATCAACCTTTAATCAACGTTCAATCAAATTTACACATACAATTGACAATGATCCTTACACATAAAACATATGCAAGCAAATTGGTGGTCATACTTCTGACAAGAACATACTCGGCAACCCTTTGCAACATACCTTGTTGCTCACTAATACCATAACATGCAATATTATAACATATGTTGACTATACCTCGATAATGGAGTACATCAACACATTCATAACAAGCATAACAATCATAACATCACAACATATGGTGACTACATAGCACATCAACACAAGCATAACAAGTATGCCATCAACATCAACTATGGGGTGCATACATCAATTGACACCCCTTTCCATAAATGAAAATTTTTCCAACAAAACTTTTGTTTCTTTTCTAATGTATTAGGCCAATTTGACCTTACCATTCAGTTCCATTAATTATATGTTTATAATTCTTTCCTAGATTGTATTTTCCTACAAAATTTAGATGCCTAATGCATACTTCATGCAATTGTTTTTGACCTTTTACTAAAGTATGTCACTCTTTGCTCTAGCACCTTTTACACAAATACTAGTTCTTAAATGCACAAGTAATTATTTCTCGTAGATGCTCTAGAATTCATTCTACAATATAAAATACATGTTCTTACTCAAATACTTGCATCAAAATGTTTTCTACTTTATATATACACAAAATACTTGTACCATTTGCAAATACTCAAAGTAAATAAATTCGATTTTTCCTTTTCACTTGCATTCATATTCAGAAATAAAGAAAAAAAAAAAGAAAAAAAGGAGGTACAAAATATAATATCAATACTACTACTCAAATAATTAACCATAAATTACTTTGCAAGTATCAACTTCTTAAATATACAAGTTAATTAGAGTACCAACTTGTCAAAAACTCTAGAAAATAATATTGGAGTTGCATTGCTCCTCCCAACCTTGACTCCTCCTCCTAGATGAGTCCCCCCAAGCTTCAATAGACTCCAAGTCAATTCAACCTTCTATTGTTCTCTTTTATTTTCCGCTTTTTGTCCACTATACAACCTCCACTTTGGCTAAGCACCTTGTGAGTATAACTGTGGTACAATACAAAAGGACCCTTTTTCAGGATTATGTTTGTAGTTGGTAACTACCTCCTTCCCTATTCATTAGGTGGCAGGTGGTTTCTTTCTCTTTAATGTGATCCAATCTCTCCAGTTTCCTAAGAGAATGTCTTATATTCCTAGTAGAGTTATTGATAAATAAATTTTCCATAAGTAAATAATATAATCCTCAAATTAGATGCCTAGGCCTTACATCATCCAAGGGTTAATATATCCAACAACTAGCCGGTGGTCCACAATTATCTCTTTATCCATTTCCTTTCTTACAATAATTTTCCAAATTTTTATTAATAATTTAACATAACATATTTACATAAAGTAACTATCGATAATTAAATACTAATAACCAATTCCACTCATGTCTTAAAATCACAAAAACAACATATTTAATATATACAATATTTACAAACTAAATAATAAGTCAGGGGATATCACATCCCCCCTCCTTGAGTTTCACATTGTCCCAGTGTCTACTCTATATTTCACCCAATCTCAAAATAAGGATGGATATGCTTCTTTAAAATCATCTTCCAGTTCCCTAGTTTCCTCCTCTAGGTTGTAGTGTTTCCACTAAATGTTGACTTGGGCTATTACTCTATTCTAGAGCATGACTTCCCTTCGTCTAGTATGCATTGAGCTTTTCCCAGGAATTCTCCCTCTAGTTCTACCTGTACAACATTCTAATCAATTATGTGAGCTAGATCATGTACATAATTTTTCAATAGAGACACATGAAACACATGATGAAATTTTATGCTTTTCAAAAGAAAAATTTGACATGCAATTGGACCTATCCTTGCTATCACTTCAAAGGCTCCACAATATATGGGTGACAGCTTATCCCAACTACCAAGTCTAAGAGTAATTTTCTTAGGTTTCACTTTCAGATAAATCTGGTCATGTTGTAGCGGCTACAATCACCCTCCAAAATTTTGGCCTGCACCTAATTTCAGAGCCTCCCTTAGGAGTTTCACTTGATGACTTCACACCCTCAAGTTCACTCCATGAGCCTATGGGAGTCTTTGCATCCACCTTGCTTGTTCATTTCACCCAAGTTTTTGCATGTTGGTGTCTAAGTCATGCTTGTGACCATGTTCTGGTTATGCTCAAAGTCTTTGCTTTGTGTGTACTTCTTATGTTCGCTATGAAAGCATATGTCACACTCACACACAGAGTCACATTCACTGTCGCACAAGCATTGACATGGTCGATCAACAATCAATCACGAGTGTCACGCTTATCGTTTGCACCGTCATTCAGTCATGTTGAACATGTGTGTCTGGATGGTTTGAGTTGTCTCATCGTCGAGTCATGTGAGTGTGTATTTGCATGATCACCTATGCATCTTTCAATCATTTACACACAGTCATTTTTTGTTGAAGTTCTGACAATTGGACCATCACCCCACCATCGACTCGGTCGAATGTCACCCAAAACAACGCAAAAGCACCAAGCAAGTCTTTTCAAGTTGCGCTGCCCACAAGCCATTCAATCAACTTTCATGCTAACCACCCAGACAGTCGGACCCAGTAGCCACCCTGGGACTGACTCCCCTCAAAAATTGGGCAAAGGCCACTAACCTTTCCTACTTAGATGACTGAGGAAATTATGTAGACAGGCCAGACAGACACCAAGTTCCCGTCCCTGTCTCCCTCAGAAAATTATGCAGCTTTCCCAGTCATTCCTCTCGATAGTCGACCAGCTACTCATCCAGGAAACTGTGCAGTTTTCATGAGCAGACCTTCTACTGCCCAGTAGTCTTCTCAACTCAGGAATTGTGCAAAGATGACCAGCAGGCCGGCCTGTCAGCCTCAGTGCAGTTTCCCTCACCAGCAGCAGACTACCAGTTTCCTCCAGGAATTGCGTAGTTTCAGCTGCCAAGCTCCCAGCAACTGACTGTCTGTTCCCCTTGGGAATTGTGCAGGTTTTATTTCCAGTGACCCAACAGCCAACTTTTAGTTCCCTCTGGGAATTGCGTAGTTTGACTGCCAGGCTCCCAGAAAGTTCCTCCCAAAAACTACACAATTTCTACCGCCTGATCCTCCTTGCAGCCCGGCCTGTTCCTCTAGAAAATTGAAAAAATTTTGCCTTCAGCCCCTACTACCCACTCATTCCAGAAACTGCGCAGATTTTGCCTGCCTTGCCTTCCTACAGCCTAGACTATCCCTCCCAAAATTTGTGCAATTCTGCCTTCTAGCCAAGCAAAACCTTGTGGACGGTCACTGTCAAGTTGGATTGCCCATCTTCATCACTCAGTAACTCTTGTACAGTTTTCATCATAAGTGCCCAAAACCATCATCCTGATTCGCAAACTTGTTGCCTCTCTTGGTCACCTACATCTGAAATGATCATGTGTCATGGTAGACTAGGAGTTTTTTGGATTTGATGTCGTCTCGTCATGAGTGATTGCAGGCACAGGTACACTAACAAACATGATGCGACAATGAAAGGGATGAACAAAGGGAGCACATGCAGAAGGACAGGTTCACCAACAGAAAAACATGCACCTTTCGTGAACAGATGAGCCTATCTAGCCTTCCAACATGCAAGCAAGGAACAATGTGCCAAAGCATCATCAAGCGAACCAACGACCATCGAAGACTTCGTGCACTTTTCCATGCAGAGGAGAAGTTGTGCTACACCATGAAGACATCCATCACCTAGAAGCACTATAGCTCAACATGCACTCCAACAATAGCACGAATGTCCCAGCACTATCATGTCGAGTCGTTTCATGAGTCATGTTTCCCACATCTCTACTATGGGCTATGTTGTCAATCAATGTAATGTAACGTGGAAGTCCAAGAGACCCACTTGTTGTATAAAGGGTCACGCAAAATTGAAAAGTCATGGAAGTCAAACAATCATGAGGGTACTCAAACAGCCACAAGGGTGAGTTTCACCCTTGGCTATAAATACCTCCTCATTTGTACATGAAAGGACTTTTCACCTTAGCTCCTCCCACATAACCAAGAGAGTCTGTAACCTTTTATTTAAGGAGTAAGTAGTGGCTCCACCGCTTCGCACTTAGGGTTAGTGATGTATGGTGTAATGATGTGTCTTGGAAATTTCGCTTAATTCCTAAGCCTACTAATAGGCCAGCACGTTTTCACACATGTATTGTAACTATTGTAAGAATAATCTTAAACACTTGCAATGCATGTTGCTTTAACCTATGTTGAACACATGAACTATTTCACTTGTTTTACTACATAATCTATTAATGGAAATGTGTTGTATATGCTATTAATGTTGTCTCACCCATGGTGGCTATCTCCCTAGACATTAGACAGATCTTTCACATAAAGCTTGTTGTAACAATCGTTGCACTCGTTTGGACTCATCTATTGAGTGTTGTACGTGTTATCTTACCTTGTGTGTTGTGACTGTCACATATTTGTGGACTACTCCTCTAGAAGTTGTACACATCCTGTTGTGTTGTGTGTTCATAGCTAAGTTGGGACTTCATCCCAACCAACTTGGGACTCACTCTCACCCTCTCCCCTTACAATGAAAGAACCATTGACACAAGTACACTAGCATTCACCAGGCACGCGAACCTCACTTCTCGAAGGAAAGGAAGACCACTCTCCTGCTAACAAGCAAGAGTTGAGGCAAATCCTTAAGACAATGGAAACTAGTCCGTCATACTGGATGGGACTCCCTCACCAAACGATGTGACTCAAGGGCCTTTTTTTATTGAACAATAAGAGAAAACCATAAACAACCAAAACCCTAACTCGAGGAAATGTAACACCAAGAGTTTATGGGCCCCATTAAGGTTAGTTGGGCATCCAACTTCTTGTGGTCGTGACTTAGTCATATTATCTCCGTTTGACATGCATGATATCTCATTGGAAAGATCTCTATGAGGACTACGATAAAAAAAAGTTATAAGTCGTGTTCACATGGCGAATTTTCGCTATACCAACAAGGGGAACTAACCCGATTGAAAGCCCTCATTAGACCTGCTTTCGTTTGGGATGGCTATTGAAAAGTGTGCAACAAGAAATGCTAAAGATAGAATGTCTAAAAATAGAATGTCTAAAAATAGCATGTCTAAAAAATAGCATGTCTAAAAATAGCACATCTAAAAGTTGCATTTCTGGGTCCCTTCGTATTTATAACAGTCCCTAGTCTATCTATAGGAAGTAAAATTAATTTTGGCCTTAACAACAGTTTGAAATATTAATTAATTAATTCAGTTGAGTTAATTAATTAAGGAAATTCGAATTTGAAGTATTTGTAAGCATGCACATGAGTTTCCTCCACTGATTAAGGGAATAAGCATGAGTTCTATAATGAGAGAATCAGTTGACTTAGTTCTAACTAGTCAAGTCCAGTTAGATTATTTTAATAAGTTGTTAAAATAATAAAATATAGTTTGTTAATGCTTGCATGCATGTGATAACTATTATTTTAGATAAATGAGGATTCACTCATGGATAACTATTTCATGTCAGTTCTATCAGAGACCTAGTTGAGATCAGATGTGGGATAGTGTACTGTCAGATGCTTAACTATTTCTAGTAAGTAGTTTTTGCATGGTTGAGGAACTAGTGTTCTCAAGGAATATGTAGTTGGACCATTGGTTGTTTTCTGGTATGTTGGAATTAATAGCATATGCTTTTGCTGTTATTTCCTAAGCAAACTATGTAAGTACCATAGGGAAAGCATATATAAACAAGGCTTGGGTGGTTCATGAGACATATCTTCATATCTTCTTATTGAAGATCATCAAGATCTTCTGATTACAGAAAGAGCAAAATAGCTATTGAGTTTATTCTTTTTATATGTTGTTGAGGATCTACACTTGATTGATAATACAAAGTTGGGGTTTTATGCTAGTGCTTTCCCCTGGATATATCTTGTGCTATGTGTGATTGATTCCTTCTTATCAGTTATATGTGTTCATGCTTGATGTTGCTCATGTTTGATTAAGCTTCCGCTAAGTTTATGGTAGATGTAGATCTAGTATTATGCTTTAGTACATTGCATATATCAGTTGGATCTGTAGGTGAAATTTCCACATGATATCAATGAGCTAGCTGATTTGTAGAGAAAATTCTACAAGAACTAAGAGGAACTATACCCTTCCAAGAGTACACACAAGTCATTGATCTTTGTGATCAAAGCACCTTGAATGATATAGCTAAAATGTCTAAGTTTTACCTACACAACTTGCCCTTGACAGATCTGAATGCGTCATACCAAAATTCAAAACTAGGGGACATGCAATTGATGGCCTTGGCATCATGGATGAATTATGAGGAGGTAAGAGATAAAGAGATGAAGAAAATAATGGCAAGAGAAGTGACAAAACTACTCATGATAAGAGTTGAGCATTCAAATCCAATGAATGTCATCATCACCCACAACCTGATTGCAAATGACCCTAAGCTTGCACCTAGGTACCTTGCTGCCCAAGAGAAAGTAGTCACACACTTTGAGGACATGTTCAGGTTGTTAGGGGATGAAAACATGCAATCTTGCAAAAGGATATGGAACACTTTTCCCTGCAGCCTTAAAAGCAAAGAATACAATTCTCCTCAAAGAATGAGAGAGGCACTAAGCAAGCTCTACAAAGACTTAAAGTCAATTGGATTGGCTTGAGACTCAGTCCACCACTGCTCTTAGGAATGCTGGAAGGAAGGAAGGAAGAGGAAGAAATAAAGAACTAGGAAGAGATAGAGAGGAAGGTAGGATTATATTCATATGAGGAAGAAACTACAACAAAAGCATGGGATGTCAGGGAGGCCGCTAGAGCAATGAAGGACATGGATATAGATTGAGTTGCTCAGAGGATGAGAAACACATTCAGTAGGGGGGGTGATGATGAGCCTCATCGTTGGGTAACTTTATGGAACTTGATACACCTCCAAGATTATTTAAATCAACTCTTCTCATTCGAATATTCCTACATCAAATCACATTAGCTCAGAGCTACAAGTAGTCGAGTCATGAATATCAGAAGGCAGCCAATCTAGTGACAGTTAAAGAGCCAGCTCATCTTGAGTTTGGGAGCTGAGCCTCCCTAAATTTAAGGAAGTCATTGGAGACTTTACTTACATAAATAAATAGGCCTAGAGCCTCATTAGGATTCAGATTTTTGATGTAAAATCACTATGCATTTTCAAGTTGAAGGCTTGTGGAAGACATTGTTATGTAATTTTATGATATGATAATTAGAATGAGCATTTCCTTGATCCAAAACTGAGTTGACTCAGAGGGCTAAAGTTATTGGGCTAGGGCCCAACCCTAGCAATAAAGGCTCCTCTTCTTGTATTTGTATGCTTAGTTGATTTCATAGATTAATGGTTGAATTGCTTTTAGCATTATTTCATTGCAAGTAAA
>APFE031396970.1:37242-93180 GCA_000404065.3 Pinus taeda | reverse complement strand
TAAATTATAATATTTTGCTGGTACTATTATGTTTATTTTATCATATATGACAACATGCTTGCACTAGTGCAAGCATAATATCTAAAAACAAAGAATTTAAATAAAATATAGGCTGGACTTCCACATGACTTCCTCAACTTATACTAAAAATTTGCTTCACCCTTTCTTGATTCTTCAGAGCATATCCTTTTGCTCTTTGTGTGTGAGATCCTACAATAGATTCCTGAGGGAATAAAGAAGTGGGAAAAGGAAATTTTCAGAATGGGAAGGAATTATGTTACAGGGATTCCAGGAATAGTACCAAAATAGGGAATAAATAGAAGTGGGATAGGGAAAAAAACTTCAAGGGTAAAGTGGGATTTCTTCGAAGCAGACATGGTAAATTTAGAAGAATGTGGGAAGGTTAATTATTCTGGGATTGAAGAAGAAAACTAAGGGAATATTACGAAAGTGGAATATGAAGAAAGGCAAAAAAAAATTCTGGAAGGTTTGCCTGCACTGATAAGAAAAAATAACTGTAGTGAAAATTAAGTGTTACTTGAGTAAAAATATCCATGCTAATTACCCCAACTGTATAAAGGTTGGTTCTGCTGAACCTACTTTTACTTGGTGGTTGCTAGCATATCTAAAGATCAAGCAACATTTTCCTTTTATTAGAAATTTTTGATCTTCCTGCCAGTTGGCTGGTTTTCAGGTTGATCCTTCTACAATCATGTTAGTAAACTGATTTTCATAATTACAGGAAAATTTTTTTTTTTTTTTTTTTTTTTTTTTTTTTTAATCTTTAAGAAGAAAGAGAATTCATGTTTTCAAAAGGTTGGTATTACCATTCACCACTACCATCCCAAATTGTTGTTGGACTAGTTGTGTAAAATATTTCCTGGTAGGTGGCTGAAAATAGTTCTTTAACCTGTGTCATTTACTAAGAATACTGAATTTTGTCCATCAATAGTTTTAACTTCTACTACTCCATTCTCAAATACTTTGATCACTTCATAAGGTCCCATCCAACGTGTATGGAATTTCCCTTTAAATATTTTAAATCTAGAATCATAAAGGAGCACCAAATCACCTGGTTGGAAATGCTTTTTCTAAATAGACTTGTCATGCCACCTTTTGCGTTGTCGTTGAATTAGTATGTTCTGCTGAACAGAATCCCTACGAAATCCATCTAATTCATTTAATTGGAGAATACATTGTTTTTGTGCCTCAGAGAGATCTAGTCTTAACTAAACTACAGTTCTAAAAGTTTTGATCTGGAATTCAATTGGTAACAAAACCTGTTTGCCATATACCAACTCTTATGGTGTATGTCCCATGCTATTTCTCCAAGTGGTTCTGTATGCCCACAAAGCCTCCGGTAATCTCTCAAACCAGTCCTTCCGATGCATATTGACTGTCTTTGTAATAATGGACTTGATCACTTTGTGCATGGATTCCACCTGGCCATTTGCTTGCGGGTGATACAACATGGATTTCCTATGCCGGATCTTATATTGCTCCATTACACCCTGTACCAGATTAGAAATAAACTACGGACCATAGTCAGAAACAATTTCTCTAGGCACACCAAATCTAATAAATATTTCAGTAAAAAGAAAATCAACAACAACTTTTTCTGTAGCAAAAGAAACAGCTTTAGCTTCTACCCATTTCGTAACAAAATATGTACAAACCAAGATATGTTTTTTACTTAATGATGTTGGATTTATTCGCCCTATAAAATCAATAGCCCACTTTTTAAATGGCTCAATCATAACTTCAGGGCATAAAGGCATTTCGTTGGATTGATTAGGTTGGCCCATTCGCTGACAGCTATCACAACGCTTAACATACTGTTTGGCATCCTTAAAAAAGGAAGGCAAAAAGTAACCCAATACTTTATATGTAGTTTGCTTATCAGCGAAGTGGCCTCCACAATGTTCATCATGAGAAAATTTCAATATGTCAAACACTTCGTCCTCTCTTACACCTCTACGGATAATCAAATCTGGACCAATGTAAAAGAGATCTCCTTGAATCCAGGAATATGCAGCACTTTTCTGAACAATACTCCGCTTTTCACAAGCGTACAAGTCGGGTGGTGTTTTCCCAGTAACCAAGTAATTAGCAATGTTAGAAAACCACGGGGAATCTATTGATATAGAAAAGAGATGTTAATCTATAAAATCATCATTAATAGGAGTCGCTTCACTAGGATTATCTAATCTAGAAAGAAATTCTTCTACAACATTAGATTTTCCTGGTATATCAACAATAGTAATATTAAATCCCTACAACAATAGTAACCACGTAGTCACTCTACTACTAGTTAATGGTTTATTCATCAAATATTTAATCATGGAATGATCAGTATGTACAAATACTTCATATCCTGTAATATAGTGTGTAAACTTATTAATTGCAAAAATTACAGCTAAAAACTCTTTCTCTGTAATTGTATAATTTAATTCAACGGAAGACAAATTCTTACTAATATAATAAATAAAATAGGATTGCTTATTTTCCTCTTGACCTAAAGTTGCACCAATAGCCAAATCTGAAGCATCAGAGGAGATATGAAAAGGCAAAGACCAGTTAGGAACTCTTAAAACTGGTGCATATACTAACTTTTCCTTAAATGTTTCAAAAGACTGTTAGCAAGCTATGGTCCAAGAAAATTCACTATCCTTAGCTAGAATTCGGAAAAAAGGTGTAGCTATCTTAGAAAAAAATTCAATGAATCTCCTATAGTAACCATGTCCTAAAAAAACCTCTTACTTCCCTTTGAGTTTTGGGTGCAAGAAGATGCAGAATGATTTTGATCTTTGCTGGATCAACCTGGATAACTTTACCAGAAATCAAATGGCCAATTACCACTCTCGCTTTGCACATTAATCTACATTTCTTTTCACTCAAGGCAAGATGGGCTTCCTGACAACAAAGAAGTACTTTTTCCAGATTTTCAAGAGCTTCCTAAAAAGAATCACCAAACACAGAAAAGTCATCCATATAAATTTCTACAAATTCTAGATCAGCAAAAATGTCCAGAACTGCCCTTTGAAAGGTAGCCGAGGCATTACATAAACCAAAGGGGATCACTCTATAAGAAAATGTACCCCATGGATATGTAAAAGTAGTTTTATCCTGATCTTCGGGTGCAATATGTATTTGGTTATAACCACTGAAGCCATCCAAAAAGGAAAAATATTTATTTCTTGCAAGGGTATCAAGCACCTGGTCAATGAAAGGGAGAGGGAAGTAATCTTTGAGACTGGCTTTGTTTAATTCTCGATAATCAATACAAATACACCATCTTCCATCTTTCTTAGGTACTAGCACTAATGGAGAGACCCACTGACTGTCAAAAATGGGATAGATAAAACTAGCATCCAAGAGTTTTTGTACTTCTTCCTTCACAATATCTCTTAGAGCTGGATTCATTCGCCTTTGGGTTTGTCGAACAGGTCAGGATCCTTCCTAAATATAGATATGATGTGTACAAGTTTCAAGTGGAATACCTTTCATATCTTCATAACCCCATGCAAAGGCACTAAGACGATTTTGCAACAAATTCACAAGTTTCTCTCGGTGAGATGAGTCCAAATCTGAACTAATATACAAGGATTTACCAAGGCTGATCTCAACAAGAGTAGTATCAGGCTCAAGAGTATTCAAGGGGGTGGCTGAATGCAGCGATATAGAAGGATGAGAATCATCATTATCTTGAAAATCTACGCTGAAAATCTGGCTCAATAGCTCAAAATTAGGCATAGTGTCTAGGTTATTCATGAAATCTTGAATCTCATCTTCTTATGAAGACCAAACATACTAATGAATAAGGGAAATGGGTTGAGTATCCTCATCACTACTTTGATCCAACCATAAATTATCTCGAAGGTCCTGAATGGATCTGGCAAGGGGGTATAAAGTAACTTTCCTCCTAGAATCTCCATGTGAAATATACATATCACCAAACTGACATCCAATATATGCATTGGCTGTAGCAAGCCATGGTCGACCCAAGATCAAGGGATGTCCTCCTACTGGGTTCTTTGGCTGAAGCACAATGAAATCAACAGGATATTCCCAAGAATCTAATGAGATGATCACATCATCCAATACTCCTTTTGGCTTAATTTTAGATCTATCTGCTAATTCAAGCACAGTGAGAGTAAGGCGAAGATTAGATAACCAAAGTTGATCCATGGTTTGCTTAGTCATGACATTAATGGCTGCTCCCAGGTCTATAAGGACATTAGAGACAAGGACATTACCAATCTGAACTGAGACAACAGGGTTTCCAGGATCAATATATTTTTCCATAAACACACATCCCGTCATCAACTCTGCTGCCCTACCAACAAATTGAATGGTTTGGGGTTCAAATCTCTTCCTCCCGGGTTTCTTGAGACATAGTTCCTTAATAATCTTGGTACAAATATGGATCTCTTTGATGGCTTGGAGTAGAGGTATCTTAATGAAAATATTCTGAAGCTTTGATGCCAAGCTGGTCTCAGAAATAGGATCACTTCTTTCTATTACTAGCCTCTCTAGAAAGGGAGGCTGGTTGGAAGAAGATGGCAAGGATTTAGAGGGTAAGGGCTACTTAGTGACAACTTTCAGAGAATGATTAAGAGTTTCCTCTTCCTCTTTCTCTTCAACAATCACTCTAGGTTTCTTCTAATTTTCTGATGTTATAGTCCTTCCCGATCTTAATTGAATATCATGAACCCCAACTGGAATAGGTTGGTACTCAGATAAAGGTGGGTTTGTTACATAGATCATTTGCACTACTTTATTATTGTTAGGATTGGGCATAGGTTGAGCAGGCAACTGAGGAGGTCGAAAAGGTGGAGGTAAAGGTAATGGTGGAGTAGACTGACTCGGAGGTTGAGGCATTGAATAAGGTGCATGTGTAGATGGATATGACTGCATGGGTGACTAGTAGGAATATGGAGAATGAGTTGTCCCTCCCTAACCATGTTGCCATGGTTGAGATGGCTCATGCTGATATTGATTTCCATACTGCCACTGCTAATTAGTGTTAGGATAAGAATATGCATGTGAATTATAACCAAAATAGTGTGGAGAAAATTCAAGAGCCATACCTGCACCTACCTAAGGTCAATTTCTTTTTTCTCCCATAGCATACAAGTATTCAGCTTCAGGTTGTCCCCCTATAAATGCAGCTTTAAGTCCTGGTATAGATAGACATTTTTCTCTGACATGTTCTTCTGCACAAATAGCACACTTATCAGCTTCTTTCAAATTAAGAGGACACTCTTTAAGAGGATGCTTGTCTCTACTTTTAGGACAGAAAACAATTAATGACTCTTATTCCTTCATGAGTTTTTGCTGAAACTTTAAAGAGTCCAACTATTTGGTAACAGTATCCATTAAATCAATTTTCATGTTTTCCATTTTATTTTCTACTCCAATAATCATAGCATCAATAGATTCGGTTTTTATATTTCTATTTCGAGTTCCTCTACCGGATCTATACTAATTTCTTGAAAATTTCCTGCATAATTCAAAAATTTGTTCGAAAGTTTGTTGAGAAATATCACCTTACGCTAATAGATTTAAATTATTTCTATAATTATCAATAAGTCCTCTTAAGAATAAGGTTCTAATAGTACTGGAATCAAGCTTAAGTTTTGACCTTTGTAAAATATACAGAAATCTTTCTAGGTAGTCTTCAAGAGTTTCATCATCATCCTGTATGATTGTAAAAATCTCATCCTGCATGTCTCGAGTTTTGCAATATTCTTGATATTTAGACAAAAACACTCTCTTCATCTGATCCCAAGAGGCTATAGTGTTTCCTCCTAACCCCATAAACAAGCGTAAAGATGAGTCTTTGAGAGTAACAGGAAATAATCTTAGCTTCTGAGCATCAATTGAATAATCATAACTTCTACACAAAATATCAAACTCGAATAGAAAAGTGTCAAGATCTTCATGAACTTTACCATGGAAATGAGGGAGAGTTGATGGTGGAATGTTCTTCACCTATGCCATAGTATCAGGGTCCACAATTGGAAACAAAAGTGGATTGTTCCCCACTTACCTGGTTTTCATCAGTCCTTTCCCCATGGTCTTCATGGTCTACCA
The DNA here is from genome assembly GCA_000404065.3 of Pinus taeda. Taxonomy (NCBI): domain Eukaryota; kingdom Viridiplantae; phylum Streptophyta; class Pinopsida; order Pinales; family Pinaceae; genus Pinus; species Pinus taeda. The sequence continues at coordinate 87,084 of APFE031396970.1, read as the reverse complement.
TTGTTTCCCTTTTTCTCCCAACAGACTGAACCACACTTGAGCTGTTGTCACCAGAATCCAGGTGAACTGTTCCTGCGTGGTGGGTTTTAATTGGATTGGGCTTCCTACTCACAAAAGGTGACCCAATATGAGAATTGTTTTCAGCATTCTTTCGGCCCTTAGTGGGCTTTGAAACCCTAGCGTTTCTAAGCATTCATTTCAAAAAAAGAAAGAAAAATAACAAAACAATTTCTAATTAAAAAAATGTTGTCAGAAATCAATCAGCACCAGTAAAATTCCTTCAAAGAATCTTTTCCAAAAAAAATAATACAAAAAGGAAGGAAAAATTACCTCTATTGTATAATCAGAAAATTCTTACCAAATCAAATTACCTCCCCGGCAACGGTGCCAAAATTTTGGGAGTAGGAATTACACTTAAGCAAACTCCTCAACACTTGAATTGTCAACCAAGGGGATTCGTAAACTTAGAGACGAAGCACAGGCAATTCCAGAGATGGTATGAATATTTCTAATGTCAATCCCTACTTTCTTTAAAGAAAAGATTGTAGAATCAACTAAAAAGAGAAAAAGGCAACTCGAACCATCAAAATAATCTAAGACTAGAACAAGGAAGAATGCATTTGCAAAAGGGATTTAGAAATAAAGGGGCAACCACTCTAGCTAACTATTGATCACTACTGAATGTGTGTTTTTCTTTAGCAGATACACTTTAGCAGTCTCATCAGATGGGCCCTTCAAACCCGCTTATGTAGAGATTTCCTTCTTGCACTAATTTGTCCTGCACTGGTGAGGAACAGAGATCTATGAATAAGGTATAAATGGTGTCATTACTAAAAGCGTTTTACTTCCTATAAGGGCTTGAACTTTTTTAGGTTCATAGCACTCAGATCTCGTGCCAAGAAACTAGTTCTTGCACCAGATCAGACCCTGTTGCACTTAGTATTTAATTCTTGAAATAAGTGTTTAATTACTGCAAGTGTTATCAATTTGCACACATAAAAATGAATGTTTCTGATTTTAACAAAGTGCACAAATAAAGAAACAATCCATATAATCTATCCAGTCATAAAGTGTTAATGAAAGCAAGAAAATTGCAAGAAGTAAACTAGAAAGGTTTGTTGTATCACACCAACATGCACTGGTGCAGGTTCATTTCTCCTGCTTGGACCAGGCGGCGAAACCATAAAATAGAACTGCAAAAAATGAATAGCGCACCAACGTGCACTGGTGCAGGTTTATTTCTCCTGCTTGGACCAAGCGGGAAAACCAATCTGAAATCAAGTACAGGAAAATGAATAGCACACCAACATGCAGTGGTGTAGGTTTATTTCTCCTGCTTGGACCAGGTAGGAAAACCAATCCGATATTAGGTGCAGGAAAATGAATAACACAACAATGTGCACTGGTGCAGGTTTATTTCTCTTACTTGGACCAGGCAAGAAATCTAATCCGAAATCAAATGTAGGGAAATGAAATTTAACTACTTCACACAGTGGATCCACTTTCACTCAGATAGGAATGCATGTGCTAGAAATTAAATCACACTTGTCAATATAAAAACATAAACTACAAGAAACACGAAAATAGGGTAAACGTGTTGGGTTGGTTGGGCCCTAGCCAACCAACGCGTTTCCCTTTCAAATAGAAATGCTACTCAGTAATTTATCAATTCATCAGCTTTCAAACATAGAAATACGATTTATGAAACATGAGGCGGAGATCCCCTTCTTATTAATTCACTGAGGCAAATACATGCGTGAATACGTAGTCTAATCCAGATTTGGGCGATAACAAAATACAAGCCTGTTACCGCCTCCCTAGTTATATCTCTGTTCTATACAAACTTCTGTCAAAAAGTATCTCGTCCTATTTACATTCCTCGTTATATATATCCTTGGTCGAAGGCCAAAAGGATCGTTTAACCAATTACATAACTGATATGCAGAATTTAGCTTCTCGGCCTTCAAAATTAGGTAGTTCAACAAAACGGTTGTAGCCAATCTCTGATTGTTTGTTCTTCATAAGTTCGATCTCAGCTACCTTTGATCGACCTTGTTGTCGTGGCTGAAGTGGCACAAAACAAGGCAGCAAGGAGGTCTGGATCTGCTGCAAGGATTCGTTGTGCTAGCCCCTGTGCAAGATCTGATCCTGTACTAGGATCAGCGGTCTCAGTAAGCACTTGACTACCAAACGAACATTGGAGATATCGATAAGTTACAAGAGTGATTATAAGCAAGAAAATATGTAATAAATAATTAATTAATTCTAAGCTAGGTTTAAAATATGAAATATAAATTTCATACGAAATATGTCATTGTTCTTGGACTAGTGCAAGATGAGGGTGTATAAGAGAGGTAAAACAACTTAGAATTTAGGAAGGGAAAAATGGTCAAAAGAGAGCAAATTAGGGGGCTAACATCCACCTTCTTCTGCTACACGGAGGAACCCTTCCCGGGGGCCATGGATGTGGCTATGATCTTCCTCTAACTTTGAGAGTGAACGAGAAAGAAAATAAATTTCCTAGCCTAGGAAATGATCTTACTGCCTTTCTTAGCAGAGATCAAAGAAGTGATGGTAGGTGGGGCTACCTCCGGTATCCTGTATAATGTATTACACAAAGAAAAATAACAGTGCGAGGCCTTGACTCATACATAGCATGTCGCATCCATAAGTATGGTTGGCCTAATAATACATCACAAACATCAAGAGGTGCAACATCACACAATATCTCATATGTGAAGGGATTGATGTTGTAGGGAAAGCGATACTACTGGCGGACTCAGAGATCTCGTGCTTGGTGAAGCCACTTGATGTTGTACGGTTGCAGGAGTGGTATGGTCGATAGTCCCAGCCGCTTCACAACCTCTGCTGAAATGAGGTTCTTTTGGATCCCACTTTCAATAATGAATTGTAGTGATGAACCCTTCACCCACATTTGTGAGTGGAAATGATACTCCCCCTCCTCTGGATCTTCAGGCTCATTCTTCTGGATCTTGGCAGTGGAAATAATGGTGTTGGGCTCCGCATCAATGATTTACTTCCCTTTTCCATTACTCTTGTCGAGTTTTATCTCAGGGTTAGAACATGCATCTAATTCTGAAGCCTTTAACTCGGCCACCAGTGACTGCTTGGTCTGACACTCACTTGTGCTGTTAATGGGGCTCTTGTGGACTTCACACCACTTTCATGTGTCCTTATTTGACTTTGTGGTGGTGTTCTTTTCTTGCATCTTTGACGGGTTGTCTTGGGTCACACCGTCTTGGCTTTTTCCTTGGTTCTATGGTTTGGGGAATCCTTTCCCTTACTTCAAATTCACGAATCCAAAGTCTCGCTTCTTCTGTTTAAACTTCTGCTTGATCTTGATAGCGTATCGGTACGTCGTGTCGAGCGAGGAGATGTCTAGGAACTCCATCTCATTCTGGATGTATCTATGTAGGTAGTTGTGGTACTTGAGTACCAAATGTTTCTCAAAATCCTTGATACCCAACTTCGTGCGAAGGGTAAGAAAAACATTGATAAATTCTGGCACATCTTGGTCCCTTCCTTGCCGCAACATGATCCACTTGATGTATTTTTCCTCGTAGCTCCCGATAGGGTAGTACTTCTCCTTGATGGCGTCCCGTAATGTATTCCAAGTGGAAGAAGATGAAAACAGTGAGTTTGTACTTTCATCCTTCTGTTCACAATAGCCCACCAGTCCTTAACATGGGGGCCGGCTTTGAGAAGAGAAAAAGTAATCTTTTCTCGGTCGGAAAAATCATGAACAAAAAAAATCCTTCTAGCAAATTCAACCATTTATCTACGATGTCTACATCTATTTGACCCTCCAATATGGGATTTCAAAGTTAACTTGTCTTTAAACGGTGTGACGTTTCCAGAGTAGTTGTTAGAAGCAAATGCGTCGCCCCTGGGTAGCCGCTAAAGGATCTAGGAAAAGTTGTCCATCATCGCGTTCCTTTGCTATTTGAGGGATACTTTGAGCAATATTTTGATAGGATCTCCTACCCCCTCGTCCTTCTTTTCATCCTCCATGGGAGGCCATCAAGATTTGCGAGGATGGTCTTGCAAAGGTTGACCAGTTCAAGCCCTAACTCCTTATATTCCGACCTCATTGGGGACATGCAAAGAGAAACAAAGAAAGAGCAGACCGCTCTGATACCACTGATCTGAATTTAAACAAGAACACAACAAATTATATATATAACCATAAATACAAATATGCAGCAGAAATAACACTTCCTTTGATTAATATCAAATAATGAAATATGCTTACAAACAGTATGGAAATGAGACTAGCTCAGTGATGGTAGCTTATCTATGAGAAGAGATGTGGTGGCTACATGCCTCTCAACTAGGTTACAATAGGGCTCAAGTGCCTTTTTATTATTGAACAATAAGAGAAAACCCTAAACAACAAAAACCCTAACCCTAGGAGATGTAACACCAAGAGTTTATGGGCCTCGTTGGGATTAGTTGGGAAGCCAACTTCCCAGGGTCGTGACTTGGTCATATTATCTCCGTTTGACACGCATGATATTTCATTAGAAATATATCTCCAAGGACTATGGTGAAAAAAATGACTTAATAAAAGTCGTTGGCAGTAGATTTCCAAAAAAACATCGTTTAAGGCCTCAAAACAACTCTAGAAGTTTAGGACCCAAAACACTGCTAAAAATAGTAAACTCTACTACAATTAAGGAAACTAAAAAACTGAAAGAAACAATGGTGGAGGTCCAAGTGGAATTGGTGGATGTCACAACTATCCACCTCAATCATTTAAGCCTAATAGCATGGTGAAGGCAGAGGACCACTTGGACAACTTCTACCTACACCTGCAGACCCTTGAGGTATGGTATGACGACGTAGCATGTAGATTGTTCCCATGTAACTTGGATGGTCGCATAGCTGCATGATATCACAACCTTCCACTAAACTCTATACAGAACTGGGGTGTATTCAAATGCATGTTCCTCGAGAAGTTCGCTAATGACAAGACCCCATCCATGCTACTCAAAGAGTTGAGCAGCCTCAAGATGGAGGGAAAAGAGAAAGTGAAAGATTTTAATCAGAGGTTTACATGCATATTGAACAAGTTTGCAGTGGACACTAAACCTCGTGACTCCATCACTGTTGACTACTACATGTCCGCACTGCCAACCAAAATTGCACAGTTCATCAAGCGAGCTGTGAAAGCAACACTTTTGGAAAACTGCAAGGAGGCTATCACTATTGAGAAAGCCCTATGTGCAGTTGGAGTCATCAAGGATGATGAATCAGCAAAGGACTCCAAGGATGCAAGCAGGAAGTCCGAAGCAGTGGCAAGCAAGGATAGAGACAAGGAAGCAAGTGATATTGAGACCCTCTCTCACCTTGTCAAGAGCTTGACCATTGAAGTGTTTGAACTCAAACAACGTAACATTGACACATTTGCAAGCAGTCATTCTCCCAGGCAGAGACAGGAAAGCATCTCATCAAGGAGCAATCAATTCACTTCCAAAACTACACACAATCTTGTGTTCCAGCTCGAACAATGTGCAGATCCTAAGTTCTATTCATTCCATGAAGAACATCACCGTGAGAACTCTTGTTCAGACTGGAAGCGAGTCACAAGTTCTTTCTACAAGCATACACTCGATGCGGGAAGCAATATGCAGGAGTAGCCGGAAGACACTGACGATGACGAAGAGGTTGCACTTGATGAGCCATCAAGCTCTGGGCATGTGGTGAACGCGTATCAATGCTCGCAAACGATGTCAAAGACGAACACCGAGAAGTAGCCCCGAAAGCAAACTAACCATTACAATCTTAGGAGTAAAGGGGCTCCCCCTACACTTGGGGAGATGCAAGAAAATATCATACTATTGATACAGAAGTTCAATCCACTGGCTGCCCCAAGGAAGAAAAAACAAAGCAAGTCTAGGAAGACAGTGGCAGACAAACGCACATCCATGAGCAGCAAGCTGCAAAACACTCTGTCGGGCAACACGAACACTCGTTCTACCCCAAAAATCTTGGTAAGTCTACCACCTCTAGACTACAACATTGTTAATGAGATGAAGAAAAATCAAGCAAACATCAGTTTGTTCGAGTTGGTTAAGACCCAGTGTCAGCGAGATATCCTGCTGCGTGCATTGGGACAGATAACAACAGACAGCGCCACCTCTACTAGCAAGGGATCAAGCGCACCTCCTAGATCACCTTCCATTGTGCTCAATACACTTTGGATGGAAGAATAAAATTTAGGGTGCCCTCCATTCCTTCTATCTTTTGAAATTTTCAATTGCAATGTTCACAACTGTTTGGTTGATTCTGGTGCAGCAGCCAATGTCATGCCACTCTCCATTGTGAAAAAGATCAATGCACGATGGAGCGAGACATCCGCGCGAATCATCCAACTTGATGGAACGTCAATACTTGCCATTATTGAACTGTAAGACATGATCATCTGAATATCTCATGGCATTCGAGTCCACCAATGCATTAACATAGTGGTCGTGGACATACCGGAAGCATATGGTCTGCTACTCAGTAGAGACTGTTCCAACAAGCTAGATGGATGTTTTGCTACAAACTGGTCTCACATGTGGCTTCCGTAGAAGGGAAAGTGCAACCAAATCTGGGTAGTATCCAAGAGGTACATGAAACATAATGTCACTCCCCTCAATGGCGAGAATGAACCGTTGGCCTTCGTAGAACTCATGTTTGGAAACTGCCTCCTTCAGACAACATTGGGGTATTATCCTGCACAACCGGCTCCTACCCCACCAGACACACAATTGGGACTCCTTCCTTGCCCAACTAATGGTAATGAAACTTGTACAACACATTGTACCAGTAGTAGTAGTAGTAGCAGTAGTACTATCACATCAAGTGGTCTGTGTACAGACAAGTTGTGGATCATGTACTTTGATGGATCAAAGACACAAGACGACTTAGGAGATGGGTGTGTCTTGATCAACCCTTACAACAAGAAGTATTTGGTTTCAAGTTGCTTGGAGTTTGAGTGCATGAACAATGTTGTTGAGTATGAAGCACTCATGTTAGGCTTACAGAAAGCCATTAGCTTCAACATGGTTGCACTCAAAGTGGTAGGTGATTCAGAGATAGTGGTGTGGAAGGTACATAACACCATTCACTATTTATCACCGCATCTTAAAAGTTACCAACAAGAGGCATGTCGACTAATCTCAAACTTCCAATAATTTAATATCATTGTTGTACCACGTATGTGTAATGTAGCTGCTAATGCACTGGGAAATGCAGCTTCGAGAATGTCACCGATTAGGGATAGATTTACTATTGAAATTTTGTACAAACCATCAATCCTGGACAACATAACTAACTTACGTATGTTTAATGATGATCAATAGATACTGCATTTCATGGCCAACGCTAACATCTTCAAAGATGCAGCAATAGATGATGACGAGCACGAGTTCTCTCTACAAGAAGAAACTAGTAATAGGAAAGGCCACCTTATCACAAAATGTGTGGAAACATTGGAAAAGATTTATGACTTTCAAGAACGTTTTCAGGGGCCAAGGAACAGCAAGACCCACAATTCCACCATGAGGCGCGAACTGATAAACCTGGGAACATAACATGATCGAAAGTTTGTTAACCTTGGTACATGTTGTACACAGCAAGAGCGAAAAGCCTTTATCCCCTTGTTAAAATAGTACTGAGATGTGTTCACGTGGATGTATGATGATCTGAAAACTTGTGACACGTGGATCATCCAACATATCATCCCAATCAAAGAAGGAGTCAAGCCATATCAACAGAAGTTGAGGAAAGTACATCTGTCACTTGAACCCCTCATACAAAAGGAGCTTACTAAGCTTTTGGATGCACAGATCATATGCAAAGTTCACCATTCCACATGGGTCTCTAACCTTGTTCTTTTACTTAAGAAGTCCGTGGAAATTCGCTTGTGTGTCGATTTCCGAAACGTAAACCGCTTATCAGACAAAGACAACTACCCTATGCCATCTATGGACCCTATTTTTAAAACAGTATCTGGGGCACATATGTTTTCTCTTCTTGACGGTTTCCTAGGATACAATCAGGTTCTAGTAGCAGAACTTGATAGACTCAAAACTACTTTCCATACCAAGTGGGGTACGTTCACTTATAAACGCATGTCGTTTGGGCTTGTAAATGTAAGCGCAACATTTCAGCGTGCCATGGATATCGCCTTTCATGGAATCATTGGACAAAACATGGTGGTATAACTTGATGATCTGATTATGTTCTCAAGAAGACGAGAAGACCACATACGCCATATAAAGAAAATCTTTGAGTGATGCTGGAGATATGGGATTTCCTTGAATCCCATAAAGAGAATATTCACGGTGTTGGAGGGGAACCTCCTCGGACACATTATTGCCAAAAATGGGATCAAGGTGGATCTAGACTAGCCCCAGATTATTTCATGGATCCCTTACCTAGTCAGCAAGAAAGCATGCAATCCTTCTTGGGCAAGATAAACTTCCTCTAGAATTTCATCTCAAATTATACGCAGATAGTTAAGCCCATGCAGGACATGATCAAGAAAGATGTAGTCTATAGCTGGGGTAAGAAGGAAAAGTATGCATTCGCCCAAATCAAGTAGACCATCGTAGAAGCTCCTACGCTCTACCGCCCATATTTCAAGAAAGATTTCCTGCTATACACCTTCGCTTCCAATAATTCACTAGCTGCAGTACTCACTTAGAAGGACAAAGTCAATGATGAACGTCCCATCTCCTTCATGAGTGCAAGCATGCAGGGACCAGAGCTCAACTACCCCACCATTGACAAGAAATCTTATGTAGTTTACAAGGAGGTGAAACACTTCAAGCCCTACTTGCTGAAGAACCATTGCACAGTCTTCATCCCACACCCAACAACCTGCACATTTCTTGTACAACAAGAACTGGGTGAACGACATGCAGATGTCATGCATGCAAGAGTATGATCTTGAAATCAATCCAGTGCACACAATCAAAGGGCATGGGCTCTGCAAAATTGCAGCTGAAGTAGTACACGCTCCAGAGAGCGAAGAAGATCTCTTCGGTTGGGAGCAAGGAATTTAGATGTATGACATAAGGTGGGCAACACTCACTGAAGACAAAACCTCTTCATACGTACATGTGTTCCAGTACCTTGAGCACAACACCATACCCTCTTACTTTTCCATCAGATGGAAGAGGGAATTACGCCTGAAAGCCTTAGCATATCAGTCGGTGCACAGAGTGCTTTATAGAAAGCATAGTAATGGAGTTTTTCTCATGTTCCCAGAGGCACATGAATCAGAGAAGGTACTTCAAGATTTGCATGATGGACCCACTGGGGGTCACTTTGCGGGAAACACCACTACACACAAAGTTATCCAAGCCGACTTTTGAGGGCCTGCATTATTCAAGGATGCACATGCTTATGCTCACAAGTGCCCGGTCTGTCAGCGATGCGCCACTAGAACATAAAGATCAACAACCATGCTGCACCCTGTTGCAGAGACCAAACCATTCCAATAGTGGGGCATGGACATCATTGGGGAAATTCTCCCTCATTTTTCAAAGCAACACAGCTACATCCTAACAAAAATCGACTACTTCACGCGGTGGACAAAAGTAATTCCACTCAAACAAGTGAATGACCAGGAGGTCATCAGCTTCCTCAGCAGAACATCATCTCACGCTTCGGCGTTATTGTATCACTTGTTTTTATAATGCAACTTATTTTTCGTCTTTGAAATCTATGAATTTTCATTACAGAATGGTATCGTGTTAAAACATTCATCTAAATATTACCCCCAAGGAAATGGTCTAGCAGAGTCCACAAATAAAAACCTCATCTTTATAATCAAGAAAATTGTTTTCTCTTAGCAACGTAACTAGCATACTGCCCTAACGAATGCATTATGGGCTGGTCATGTAGCACCCAAGCTCTCTCTGAATACCTCACCCCACTTCCTGGTTTATGGTAAAGAAGCCATCCTTCTTCCAAATATCTACTTGCCTGCACTTCAGCTTTCCTAAGAATCCCAAGGTAAGCCTTGCCAGCTAGTTTAGCGCAGGATGGATGCCCTCCATAAGCTTCAGGAATAAAGAATCAAAGCAAAAGAAAAATTCACACTCCACCATAACTGTATCAAGAGATGGTTCGATAAGAAGTCTACAGGGAAAGCCAAATTTGATGTTGATGACTTAGTTCTGAAATGGGATAAGCCCCATGAAGACAAAGGAAAACATACGAAGTTCCAGTCCTTGTGGATTGGTCCGTACACAATCCACGAGAAGCTTGGACCACATGTTGAACAGGTAAATCCCCTCTGCGGATAGAGGCGATCCCACTAGCCCAAAATGGGTCTAGCAACAATCAATCAATGCTACTCTGCAAGTTCCTAGTTGCAATTAACAAGTGGGCAATGAACACCTACTTGGATTCCAGCACTATTTGTTCGATGAAGAGATTCCGCCCTCACTCCTTCACTCTGGCCGATCACGATCCTCCACTATCCTCGCGGATGGACACCTGCACATGCAAAGAGAGAACAAACACAAGCGTGAAATCTAGTAAAAGCAACTATACATCAGTCAGAAAGGTTAATTCACATTAACCCTCATGAGACAAATGAGAATGGAACCATAACAGTAGTCATCTATTAATGAATAATAGGCAGAGAAAGATACAACCAAGGTTCTGACGTTGAACCTATTCTCTGGCTGGGCGAGCAGCTATATATGCCTTGCAATAGACCTTCTCTCTCTCAGGATTCCAGCAACATAACCACCCTATGCTTCAAGACTCCCTCCAGAACTCCTCCAGAACTCCCAAAAACTCTCAGAAAACTCGCTTGCCTAATGCATGAGAACAGACTTTTATAAATGGAGAAGGGAGGAAGATTCAATGCACCAGGACGCCCATTGTGGATCGACATTATCTCCGAAAAGCCACTGAGGATAGATGTCAAGGATAGATGATGACTCTCAACCTCTATCAGATGGATTTTTCCTTCAAAAGACTTCATGATCTGAAAGGAAAAAACATAAGGGGTGCACCCATTGGTGCTCTGTCTTAGAACAACACTCGCGCCAACTAAGTTTGGTAATGATTTTTGGAAAACGCGCACCCATATGTTTTTTCCTTTCAGATCATGAAGTCTTTTGAAGGAAAAATCGATCTGATAGAGGTCGAGAGTCCTCATCTATCCTTGACATCTATCCTCGGTGGCTTTTCCGAGATAATGTCGATCCACAATGGGCGTCCTGGTGCATTGAATCTTCCTCCCTTCTCCATTTATAAAAGTCTGTCCTCATGCATTAGACAAGCGAGTTTTCTGAGAGTTTTTGGGAGTTCTGGAGGAGTTCTGGAGGGATTCTTGAAGCACAGGGAGGTTATGCTATCGGAATCCTGAGAGAGAGAAGGTCTATTGCAAGGCATATATAGCTGCTCGCCCAGCCAGAGAATAGGTTCAACGTCAGAACCTTAGTTGTATCTTTCTCTGCCTATTATTCATTAATAGATGACTACTGTTATGGTTCCATTCTCATTTGTATCATGATGGTTAATGTGAATTACATCCTTTCTGACAGATGTATAGTTGCTTTTACTAGATTTCACGCTTGTGTTTGTTCTCTCTGTGCATGTGCAGGTGTCCATCCGCGAGGATAGTGGAGGATCGTGACCGGCCAGAGCGAAGGAGTGAGGGCGGCATCTCTTCATCGAACAAATAGCACTGGAATCCAAGTAGGTGTTCATTACCCACTTGTTAATTGCAACTAGGAACTTGTAGAGTAGCATTGATTGATTGTTGCTAGACCCATTTTGGGCTAGTGGGATCGCCTCTGTCCACAGAGGGGATTTACCTGTTCAACACCACACATGTATCATTTGCAATCACTTGATAGGAGGATTGACAACCTTCCTGTCAATGAACAAGATCTCAAGAATTATTTTCAATAGGCCAACCCGCACCCGTGCCATGTACATAGTCTGCTTTTTGCTTGTTGTTTTCATCTTATTTGCTTTTCTTATTATCTTTGTTTTTACTTTGTTTGATTCTTCTTACTATTTTTGTTCACATTCGTTTTGTTTGTTTGATATATTACTATTTTTGTTTTCAGAAATAAGAGCTACCAACTACTACGTTCTGGCTTTTGAATAGAGTATGTGGCTGAAATTTGAAGAAAATTGTGACACTATAGCACTTGGCAAGTCTTGTGTTTGTCTTCTCTGTGATTGGTTGTGACCTTCAGCCAATGAAGTCTTGACAGAAAATACCAACCGTCTACAAGGGAAGTTTTGGTCCAACCATGAACCTTTGTCCACACTGGGAAGCCCCATGCCTGTACTCATCCTTCTGCTTTGTGTGTTCAAGCACATCCAATTAGTAGAAATGGAGAAGGGGAAAATATAAACGAGCAAACCTATGTCATAGGTCTTACATTCTTCTCTGAAGGAACAACCTCTTATGCTATCAATAAGTCGGGATCCCCCTTCCCCCCCAAAAACAATAAGCTCCTATGCAAAATCCTCTTGAAATATACAAAGGCGAAAGAAGAGAAAGGCTTCCTGCATAGAGAGGTGAAGCATGCAACACCACCGGGGTATTGTCCAGGCTCACTAGCAGTGAATCAATGTGTGTGTTCCTTTGTGACTCCACCGAGGTACTGTCCAGTCCTACTGGTAGTGGAGAAACACCAAAGATGAAAACTTATACTCTGAAAATCTTCAACTCGCGAGCTAAACTACCCTTCCTGGATTTGAAACATTGAGATCTAAGCTGAAATTTTGATTGTGTTTGATTGAGTTGGCAAAAGGTGAACCTGTATTTCCATGGGGTAAGTGGGGAAGCCCAAGTAACCCACACGGTGATTCAATACTCCCCGAAAGATCAAGGCCCTGTGCTAGCAATGAACCAAAATAGAGAAGTTGGAGTTCTACCAATGTGTCGCCAAGTGTTGTAGCAGCTACAACCAACATCCAAAATTTTGGCCTACACCTAATTTCAGAGCCTCCCTTGGGAGTTTCACTTGATGATTGCACACCCACAGGTTCACTCCGTGAGCCTATGGGAGTCTTTGTATCCACCTTGCTTGTTCATTTCACCCAAGTTTTTGCATGTTGGTGTCTAAGTCATGCTTGCGACCATGTTCTGGTTATGCTCAAAGTCTTCGCTTCATGTGTACTTGTTGTGTTCGCTATGAAAGCATATGTCACACTCATAGACAGAGTCACATTCACTGTCACAAAAGCGTCGTCACAGTCGATTAAAAATCAATCATGAGTGTCACGCTTGTCGCTTGCACCGTCATTAAGTCATGTTGAACATGTGTGTCTAGATGGTTTGAATTGTCTTGTCGTCAAGTCATCTGAGTGTGTATTTGCATGATCACCTATGCATCTTTCGATTGTTTGCACACTTAGTCATTTTTTGTTGAATTTCTGACTAACGGTGCAAAAGCACCAACTTTCATGCTAACCACCTAGACAGTCAGACCCAGTAGCCACCCCAGGACTGACTCCCCTCAAAAATTGTGCAGAGGCCATTGACCTTGCCCGCCAAGCTAACTGAGGAAATTGCACAGATAGCTCGGATAGACACCAAGTGCCCATCCCTCTCTCCCTTAGAAAATTGCGCAGTTTTCCTAGTGAGTCCTCCCAATAGTGAACTGGCTGCTCATCCAGGAAATTGCGCAATTTTCATGAGCAAGCCTTCCACTGCCCAGCAATCTGCTCAGCTCAAAAATTGTGCAAAGATGATCAGAAAGTCAGCCTATCATCCTCAGTGTAGTTTCCATTGCTAGTAGCTCCTAGTAGCAGACTGTTAGTTCCCTCCAGGAATTGCGCAGTTTCTGCTACTAAGCTCCTAGCACCTGACTGCCTGTTCCCCTTGGGAATTACATAGTTTCTACTATAGAAATTTTGAATAATATGACACTTATTCATAGATATTATCCTGATTATACACTATTTGCGGAATCATGCATAATACATAATCTCCTCTACGTTGATCATCAATTTAGCAGTATTAAGAAACATTTTCATGCGCACATTGAAGCATCAATCACACATATCAACACAATATGTACCGGGGAAAGCATACAGCTGAAAACCCCCAACTATCTATATATTATATTGATTGATAACATGTAACAATACATAGTACAATACTCCTCACAAGTACTCAATACTATCTCCACCTGTTACACACAAACTAGCTCAAATATGAATCAATCACTGGCTCAAATCTCCTCCGCTGCTTGCCTGCCTCCACTGCGCAATCCTGCATGAGAATATTGATGAATGGCTAAACCAAACTTGTATTTCCCTTGTGTAACACTACGCAATCCTCATTGGCAACTCAATCCCACTGATTGTGCAAATCACATGCACAACTATAGTCACAACTGACAGCTATCTTGCCCTTTCACTTACCTCTAACACTTGTCTCCACTGAACTGTCCATGCACTGAGTTAACTGATGTATTCTTCAGTTGCTTTATGAGTTAATAACTAGTGAATTAATTAATAACTAATTCACACCACTCATCACTAGTGTATTTGTTAGTTAGACATTCATACAACTAGTTCAACTAGTCAAACTGAACACAACTCCATCAACTCCACCAAACTCAATCACTTGAGTTCTAACTGAAGTCCTTCATGTAATAGCTCAAGTAACCCATAAGAAAAGTGTATTTCCTTCTGGCAGTTGCATGTGCCACATCTGTAGCTCGAACTGAAGTGCTCCAAGAGAATAAGATAATGTTTATAGTCCAAATATTATTAAAAGCTAATAATATTCGACTATTCTATTTTTAGCCTGGCAGTCTAAAATGAGCTCCGCCCATATGTCAAAAATAAGATCCCATATATGTTACCAACTGGGACAATCATCCACAAATAGCATCCTGGGCAACTCATACCATGATCCATATGTCTAAAAATAGACATAGTCTAAAAATAGACTTTGCGCCAAAAATAACCTGCGGGACCACTGAGTGAATGCGACTTCTTTTCACTAAGCTCCATCATCTTGTTGCATTCTCAACATTCGGTCCATGGTATTTTGTAGATTCGGTCAAGGGAACTACGATTATGTTCTAATATAGGGTTAATGGATTGGGGTTTATGGATTCTTCGACATGTATATATATGTATTGTAACATTGAAAGGAACATAATGAAAAATCAATATGGTAGTCTCAGTTTTGGGATCCAAGGTAAATCTTTGTGTATATTTGTTTTATGTGTTATGCTCTTGCCATTGTTTATTTTCTGTTTTTAGAATTTGTATGCGGGTAATTTCTGAATGGGGTTAAAACCTAGACTCATCATCATTCTTCAAAAGGGAATGGTAAATCACCTTTTTTAAAACTTGACGTTAAATTTGAGTTTCCCATGTATAATGGTGAAGTGAATGTAGAGAAGCTTGATAATTGGATTCGTCAGTTGGAGGTCTGTTGCAGGATTCAAAACCTTCAAGAGGATGAGATAAAGATTCAGTTAGCTTCCTTGAGAATGGAGGGTTGAACACTTGTACAGTGGGAATCAAAGACCCAATAGGAGATTAAAAAACATGATAAGATCTCAATTTATTGGAATGATTTCATTGCTGCAATTAAAAGACAATTCTACCCTCTAGCTTGTATGCAGAATTTCATCATGAATTGGCAAAACTTTATACAACTAAAAGGTCAAAATATGCAAGATTACACCCAAGAATTCAGAAAAGGTCTCTGATGTTAGGTGTAGATTTACAGTCACAGGACACTTTGCTGAAGTGCATAGGGGATTTACACAATTACCTTAGGCATACTATCTTAATGTTTAATCCCAATAATCTAGATGATGTGTGTGTGCAAGCCACTCATCTTGAGGCAAGAGGGAAAAACACCCCAGAAGAAGGTAGTAAAAAGTTGCTTAAGAGTAAGGGAAAAGAAAAAGCTTTCAAAGGGATGCGTCCATCAAAAAAGAAGGAGAGAAAATTACATGCAAACACTGCTCCAGAGAGGGTCACGATGAAGCTCACTGTTGGAAGCTTCATCCCAAAATGAAACCAAAAAGAAACAAAAACAAGGGAAAATGGAAGACAACTGCAAGCATTCAACAGGATTTGGGATCCAATTCGGGCGATGAAACTAAAATCACAGCCATGGGGTTAAAAGGAAAAGAATCCATTGCCAACACTAGTTCTTCAGACTCACAAAATGAAACTACAAATGAAAAGAGGAGAATATAACTGTTTCACATAAGGGTGATCTCAAAACATAACAAGATTGATATGGTGTTTGATAGCGACTCTCAAGCCAATCTTATCTCAAAAAACATTGCCAAGAGTTTAAATTTGAAAATTGTTCCACATCATAAACCGTATCCACTTGGATGGGTATGTGACAATGTGTAATTGTAGGTTACTAGAAAGTGTAAACTGAGATTCGCTATTACTGAAAATTTCATAAATGAAGTGGAGCTTGACGTTGTGCTGTTAGATATATGTGGCATGGTTTTGGGTAGCTCATACCTTTATGAAAAAAAGCTATCTTCCATCGACATGAAAATAAATATAATTTATTCAGAAATGGAGTAGAATATATTGTGAGACCTCACATCAAGGAAATAAATCTTTCGCTTGTTAATGCACGACAGATGAAAAGACTGGTGAATTCGAGCAAGAATTTTGTGCTTCTTATGATCAAACCCAAAAATGATGTTGTTAATGAAGCTTTTAAAGGTTGTGATTCAAATTTGAAATTTGAATTGGTTGACGTGGTTAATCGATATGATGAAATGTTTCAAGAACTAAAGGGATTACCTCCCAAGAGAGGAATTCAACATGAGATACAATTGCAACAAGATTGTACTCTTCCTAACATTGGAATGTACAGGATGTCAGTGATGAAAAGCACATAAATCAAGACGCAAATCCAAGAGTTGTTAAATAAAGTGATCATCAGACCATCTTCCTCGCCTTGTGGTTCACCTATTGTCTTGGTGCCAAAGAAGGATGGAACATGGCACATGTGTGTGGATTTTTGCGCATTAAAAAAATTACAGTAAAGAACTGTTACCCACTACCTCAAATAGATGTTTTAATGGATCAATTGAAAGATGCAAAATATTTTACTAAGCTGGACATAAGAAGTGGTTTCCATCAAATTAGAATAGCTAAAGGAGACATTTGGAAGACAATGTTCAAAACAAAATAGGGTTTGTTTGAATGGCTAGTTATGCCGTTTGGTTTATGTAATGCTTCTGCTACATTCATGCGTGTGATGAATGATGTGTTGAGGCCATTTCTTGATGAATTTTTCATAGCCTACTCATATGACATCTTAATTTTCAGTAAATCTCGTGTTGAACATGTTATGCATGTAAGAATAGTACTTGATATCTTAAAAAAAGAACAGTTGTATATGAAGATGTCAAAGTGCGAGTTTGGAAAGAATTATTTAGTTTACTTTGGTCATATTGTTGGAGGAGGTGAGTTGAAAATAGATCCCTCCAAGGTTGATGTCATTGTAAATTGGCCATGGCCCAAGACAATTACAGAGGTAAGAAGTTTTCTAGGAGCAACCCAATATTGGAGAAAATTCATTGCTAATTTTTCTCTTATAGCAGCTCCTTTGCATTCGTTGACCAGTGTGAAAAAGGTTTTTCAGTGGGGAGGCAAATGACAAAAGGCCTTTGATGTGTTGAAAGAAAAGATCAGTACAACTCCTATACTTGCACTTGCAAAATTGAGACAACCATTTGAGATTTAGACAGATGATAGTGACTGCGATATGGGTGCAGTCCTCATGCAGCATGGTAAGCCTATCTGTTTTCATTTGGAAAATTTTAATGGTGCACTGATTAACTATCCTACATATGACAAGGAATTGTATGCATTGGTGCAAAGTGTGAAAAAATAGAAAAACTACTTGATGGGTAAGGAAACAATCATTCACATTGATAATCAACCATTGCATACTTGCAATCTCAATCAAAGTTGCAACAATCAAGGCACTTTTGATGGATGGGTTTCCTTCAACAATTCCACTTGGTAATCAGGTATAAGAAAGGTATCTACAATAAAGTTTCTGATATGCTTTCTAGGCCGATTGTTAATGCAACTACTTTACTCAAGCATAATTTTGTTTTACATGAAAGTTATAATGAGCAATATGCATTAGATAATGACTTTCAAGATGTTTATGCAAGCTTGAGTCAGGGTAACCAAGTAGAGGAATTGGATTATCATTTGCATGATGACTTGTTGTACCATATTGGAAAGCTTTGTATTCTATAGGGAGAAAGAGTTAACATCATAAGAGAGGCACATACTTCTCTTATTGCTGGTCACTTCGATGTAAGTAAGATGGTGGCACATCTACATAGGTATTGTTATTGGCCTCGTATGCTTGAAAGAGTGTCTCGCTTTATTAAAGGATGTTCATTATGTGCAATCAGTAAGCCTAGCAATAGGAAGTTAGGATTGTACACACCACTTCCGGTTCCTTCACGACTGTGGGCAAGTGTTTCTATGGATTTTGTAGGAGGTCTTCCATTGTCGAAAAGAGGCCATGATTATTTGTATGTAGTTGTCGATAGGTTCAACAAAATGTGTATTTTGATGCCATGTAAAAAGCAAGTTACAACTAAAGAAAATGCTCAGTTATTCTTTTAGAATGTTTGGGTGCATTTTGGATTGCCTACATCCATTGTTAGTGATCAATATTCTCGCTTTGTGGGGAATTTTTGGTCAAACTTGTGGGGATTCATGGACACCAAACTAAAAAAGAGTACAACTTTTCATCCACAAACAGATGGTCAAACAGAGGTAGTGAACAAAACAATGATACATATTCTCTGTGGGTATTGCAGCAAGCATCCTAAGTTGTGGGATGAACAGTTGCACTATATTCAACATGCTTACAACCCAGCCAAGCACTTTTCCACTCAAACTTCGCCATTTGAGGCATGCATGGGATACTTGCCTAAATATCCTTTGGATTTTATTTTTGGCAAAGATGTTGCTATTGAAGGTCATAATGACATAGAAAAAGCAAGAAAGTTCATTGAACAAATACAATTGGTACACCAAAATGTTCAAGAACAACTCGAGAAAAGCCAAGGCAAGTACAAAGCAAGGCACGACAAGCATCGTCAAGATCACAAGTTTCAAGTTGGTGATGAAGTTTGGCTTCACATTAATAAAGAGAGGCTCCAAGGAGAAGGTAAAAAGCAAAAACCAATTAGATATGGTCCATTCATAATTTTGGAAAAGATTGGTAACAATGCCTTCAAGTTGGATTTGCCTTCATACATGCAAATTTATGTTGTTGTTAATGTTGAGAATTTAAGGTTGTATGCGCCTTCTTTGATTTAAGATTGAGGAGAGAATATTCAAATTTCTTATATTGAATACTTTTCTCCAAAATTCCTTGATGTGCTTCAGCAAGACACTATACTTGATAGAAGAACAAGGACAACAAAAAGGGGAAGTATTGATTATCTTCGAGTGCACTCAAAGGTACAATTCATTCAAAAGCCAAATGGATAGAGGTTGGAAAGGTGAGGGAACTGTACCCTCACCTGTTGAACAATTGAAAGTGATCCTTCTGGGGTCCAAAAGGCTTCCAGTGGGGAGGAGTGATCAAGTGCTCAAAATCATGCTAAAAAATAAAAGTGTTAGAATTTTGTTAAACTTAGCTTTAGATCAAAGAGCTCCCCATTCTAATTCCAACGGTGTGAACAACACTCAAATCTGAGCTCGTATGCAGAAGTTAGAGCAAGTCAAAGTTCAAATTTGACTTTCTTACATGGCAGGATTGGATGATGTGGCAAAGCCCTTTAGCAAATAAGGAGGTGCCAAGTGGCAAGCCTCCATTGGCCCTCGCATGTTGCAAATCACAATTGCAGGTCGATCAATGTTAAAAATCGGCCCTCGAGCAGGGAAGAATGCGATGTGATAAGGTAGGCAGAAAGGCATTCAGAAATTGGCCAGAGGTGCAATACGATGAATCACAATCGAAGACCGGCGAAGGGAATACATTTATAGTAATTGACCCCCAACATACTCGGGTTGCGATTCAATGGATCACAGATCACAATCACACACAAGTCCCGCATTATGATTACCACTGATACTCTACTGAATTGTGATTAAGCGATAAGTTCCAGATGTGATGCGACTTTAGATACCAGATTATAATTCCGCCGGGTTCGCCACATCACTATCGCAATATTGCCCGCCGCGTACAAAAAACTTAGGCCCACCAGTCCTCGCCAATTGCGATTTTCGATAACAGTCGGCCGATAGAATATGGCCTGCCGTGCAATGAAATTTTCATCTAGTTAGCGCGTTTTTAGGGCTAATTTGTAGGATCATGCCAGATGTGGAGCATTTTGTGGAAAAAATAGTGGGGAAACTAGGAGAAGTTACAAATCCTTCAGTTTTCCACCAAATGGCTAGCAAAAAGAGGCAAGATAGCCATTTTTGAGGACTCTGGACTAATTGGAGTAGGTTTCAGAAGTGTTTGAGCATTGTAAACACATAATTTTACACTTTTGAGCATAATAGAGAGGCCCAAGCCATTGGAAGCTGGACCAAGGAGACATAGCCCAGGAGGGGTGAACTCCTTTATCATGTGCTTGTTGTAATATGTTTTTGATGATGCTTTGTACATGTTTATGCTGCTGTTTAGTTTATGATTTATGTTGAATTGCTCATAAAGTTAACATAAAAACACTTGATTTCACTTGCAAAAATTGATGAATCCTTAAGCACAATGAAATCATTTCTGTCTATAATTTGAGGAAGATCTTAGCACTGCAAACTAATATTCTAAATAAGATCATCAGACATTGCAGAACAACTCACACCAACAGATTTAAACCCAAATTGCATGAAACATGCCACCATTGATCGGATCATGGACACATAGATCAAGAACACTCGCCAGCAGAATATCCAATTGTATCGGGTTGTCAAAGTTGGCCAACCCTTGCGACAAGGCAAGTGGCTTGCTAGGGACCAAGTTCAGCGGAATTTTCCCCATCTCATGGAGGCACTCAACGCATTGGGGACCAATCCTTCCTAAGGGGGGAGGACTGATCCAAGTGGATATTGACGGCCAAATTTATATTCCACTTGGACCCCCACCATTGTTTCTTTCAGTTTTTCAGTTACTTAATTGTAGCATAATTTACTATTTTTGGCAGTTTTTTCGGTTCCTGAACTTCCAGATCCATTTCGAGGCCCTAAACGTGTTTTTTTTGGAAAACAGGAAAACATGAGGCTTAGATTGACATTTGCAGTTGAAAGTTATAGTCCTCGGATAGATATTCTAACAAGGTATCATACGCATCAAACGAAGATCATATGCAAAAGTTACGACCCCGGGAAGTTGATGTACCAATTTACCCCAACGAGGCCCATAGTTTTGGCACTTCATCTCCTAGGGTTGGGTTTTTGGATGTTTATGGCTTTCCATTGTTTCTCGATAATAAATAGGTCTTAAAGCCTCATTGTAACACAGTTTAGAGGCATGCAACCACCACATCTCTTCTCAGAGGTAAGCTACCATTGCTTAAGTTAGTTTATTTCCATTATGTATGTAAGTATATTTCAATCCTTTGATATTAATGAAATGAAGTTTTATTTCTGCTGCATCTATGTGTTTATGTTTATATTTGTATTCTATTGCGTTCCTACATAAGTCCATACCAGGAGGTTAAAAATTCAAGCGATTCAGTGCTACTAAGAGATCAAGTTCCATTTTTAGAATTTCCCAAGTAATATTCAAGGGTTGAGTTGCTGGTTTTTGGTTCTTTTCACTCAATATTGGAGACTGAATTATCTGAGGATTCTCCAAAAACTATAGTGCCAAAGAAGAGGCCAAATTTGATTATGTCGTCACAAGAAGGGTCGAATCTATGAAGTTGATTGCCAAGGTCGAGTTGCTTTTCTGGATCGATTCCCTCTTAGATCTAAAGGTCAAGTTTGAATGTACATCTTCATAAATTGTGGTGCCTAGGAGAGGCTGGATTCCTAAATCAAGATTTGATTTTTTTTACACAAGGAGAGAGAAAAATTCTGCCTTTTTGGAATTCCTTCCTTCTGAGATAAGAGTGTGGAATTTGGTATAAAATATCACCAAGGGAAAAGGTCGAATTTCTCAATCTATAAAAGAGGTCGAATTGGCCCAAATAAAAGAAGTCGAGTTGGTTTGTGACTTAAATATAGAGGGTCAAATCAGTGGGTGACTAGTATGTGAGCACAATGGTTGAGTTCGTCTAAGGCTTGAGGAGGATGAAATTGACATCTATAGGGGTTCTTGGCACATTATTATTCATTACTGGAAAAGGGTCAAATTCAAAGGTTTCTTCAGCTCGAATTCCTTGGAGGCTGATCTATATTTGGGATGTGACACTCTTATTTCTAGCAGTGCGAATGAAGGCATTAGATTTGGAGCAAAACTTAGAAAAAATGACATTTGTATTAGTTGGTATTTCAATCAACTCACGAGAATTAAAAAAAAGCTGTAGTATACCTTCCAAGAAGTCGATTATCTTCTTGTAGCTACTTCAAGTCACTAATGATCAAACATTGAAGCAGACTATGGTATATATTCTTATTCGGCAATGTCTAAAATCAGGATATATTGTTCACTGAAGCTTGTATTAATTTTGTTAATGTAATGATACAGCCGCAGGCCTTTAGAAAGGCCACTGTGTAATTTTTGAAGTAATATATCAATGAAGAACATGGTCATTTATGGTTGGTTATTAAAGCATCAATGGTGTTTACTTTGGTTGCAATAAATATGAATATGATATTGTTGTCACAAAGTATTTTCCTAAAGCGTTTTTATGTGCATTAAATACTCACTTGAGCCAAAACTCAAAGAAACATAGCTACAACAACATTGTCTTCCAACTATTTGTCTAAATACCACAATGAACTCAAGTAGTAAAATCAGAGATTTCGTGGATTTTCTAATGTATTCCTGAAGGGGAACATTACACTTACATAGTAAATGTTCAAATGTTTAATTTGCGAAAAGTTGGACAAGACAATGGAACATTAATTGAACGATCATAATCATCACAAAAACAACAAATATATATATATAATATATTTATATATATATATATATATATATAATATATATTATATATCTATATATATATATATAGTATATATATCCAATTTTAAGGTCACGACTAACCCAGGCACCAAATTGGTGTATGAGACCCCCTTGTTTGTGGGACAAGGGACCCACCTCCGTGCAACGATTTGACTGATAAGTCTATGAAGGCATACATACTCTACCCCCCTCTGGTTTTGAACCTGTGACCCCTTAGGAGGAAACACATGCTCTTAACCACTAGGCCCAATATATATAGTATCTTTCTATTACATTTGAAAAATAAATATGCTTATTCATCTTTTTTATGATCTAGTTCAAATGTGAATGTCATATATAATTAGTATTTTCAGTTCACGAGAAATGATAGTAAATTCAAATGAAGTAATCAACATAGTGCAAGATGAACAACTTCAAAGGTATGTATATGAAGATGTAACTATTAAAATGAACTTATGTTTTAATCTTATAAAATAAAAGTTTAACATGGTTCTTAATATCTTATCATATACTTAAGATATTGCAATGCATTAGACATCTTTGCAACTACTAAATTTATGATTTTTTCCTTTTTTCACATATTGAATACTAAGTTGAAAAGTCATTAGTAATTTTCAAACTTTCTTGTCATAGTAGTAAACAACTTAATCATGCACTTGTAATTAACACTTATGTATTACATAACATATAATATACTTCCAAGTGTTGCATAATTAATCTACATGTTTTCATATAATAAAAATAGAAAAGTGAATGGTGTATACTAATATGGAAGCAATTTAAAGTATATTACGTAAATTTTCCATTTACATAGTAAATATTCAAATGTTTAATTAGGGAAAACCTAGACATGACAATAGATCATGAGTAGTGAAAGATCACAATCATTACAACAACAACAAATAGACAAGTAAATATGTATAAACTAACCTTTTACTACATTTGAAAAGTAAATATGTTTATAGTATATTTATGATCTAACTCAAATGTCAATGTCTTATACACTTATTGCCTCTAGTACACAAAAAATAATAGCAAGTCCAAACAATGGAATGAACATGATGCAAGATGAATGAATTCAAAGGTATGCATATGAAAAAGTAACTAATAAAAATGCATTTAAATTGTTATGTTATGAAAAATTTGTAAATTGCCTCTTATGTTGCTGATTTTATGCATTTCTTTTGCATGCTTAGAGTTACAACTCCTAATATACTATCCATTGAAGACTTAAACAATTGCAAAACTAGAAATATTCATTGGAGAAGTAATAGTCATATATAATACATATTTCGACAAAAAAAATAGATCACATTGAATTGTTTACATGTTGATTTCATAGATTACAAATACCTTGACTATTCCTGCACACCTTAGTAAAAAACATGAACAAAATATCATACTTGAAATGGATTATCCATAGCAAATTTTTAAATTCTACCAAAAACTAGCTATGATTGTGGTGACCATGATCATGTTATATCACTAACTGACTTAAGTATTGCAGAGACAATACCCACAACGTGCCAAGAATACAATTTTATACCAGATATAACAATAAAAAAATTTGCACAAAATATATATATGTATCCAATTAGAATAATTGGAATTGCAAACACACTTGTAATGAAAGTGGGGTTGTAGTACACTTTACATATAAAACATGACAATTCAGATAATAAAAAAACAACAATATGACAATTATGTTCATATTTTTTACTTCTAAATGCTTATATGTTTCAACTACATTACATAACTATCATAATCTTTCATATTACAACCCCAATTGTTTGAAACATAGGAACATTTCTTCACTTCAATGGAACAACACTTACATAAAGGAGAAATTTCAATAATATTGTTCAAGAATATAACAAAGAGAAGAGATGTGAAAGAAAAAGTATTTCACTCAACACAATCAACATTATAACATGACTCAAAACAATGGAAATACAACATTTGAGGAAAATAACTACAACAATAATGTAATACAACTTTGCAAAATAATATGATTTTGCAAACTTTTCAATAAAAAAACTTCTATTGTGTGCTTGTAGTGCATCGAAATTTAAGTTTCAACAATTACTTACATGAATATTATAACTTATCATTTGAATACAATTTCAATAATGTATATGCTTTATAAAACCCACATCACTGTATTACTGATATGCACTTATCCTAAATGTTTGACCTACATATTTCATATCCATCTAGCTCATCAAAATTTTGATTTGTATATTTCACTTCCAATATCTATTCAAGGATCACATATCTATTTTAAGTATTTTATTACATGCATTTCTGCCATATCCCTACATTTATCTACATATTAAGAATAGGTTTCAAGGAAAAAAATTATAGCTCTAGTGGTTACATAAAGTTAGGGACACTCTTTCTTAAAGATATTCAAAATCTATACCACAATCATAGATTCCAAGCATATGTAGATGAAAAGAAATAGATTTGAGTTTTGAGCAACTGGTTCACATCTTTGAAACACTGCAATTAAAAATGCAAATTTATCTGAATTCTTTTTAGTTAGATGTTGACCTTATTTTTGTTTCAATGGTTTGAGGATATACTTGTTTTTATGTATGAAGCCATATTGCATTTTTCTAAGAAAGTTTGTTGCATTTTTTGTTTCTGGATATGATATGATGCCTTACATATCTACAAAATAATGGATACCTTTTCCTTGTTTTGTTGATGATATGTGCAAAGGTAGTATTTAATTGCGAGATGCATATGGACCTTCAATATGCTACTTTGTAGTGCATACATGGGATTAGTTTCCATGTTTTAAAATTGTTCAATGAACTATTTCATTTTGCTTATAAGAGAATTATAGTTTAATAAACAACTGTGTTATGTTAAAAATAAACTACTATGATGATCTATGAAATAGTGCACTCTTAGCTCCTTACAATATGATATGAACTTTACACCTTAAAAATGATGAGAAACCAATAATTATAGTCCACCTCCAGGGGGGAACCTCATTTTACAATGAATATGATGTACAAGACAAGATTTGATGATCCTAAGGCCAGGTCTCCTATATATATATATATATATAATATGGGACCATGAAAGGTTCCAACCAACTTCCTAATATAATGCGTAAAATTATAATGAATTGATCTGTAAACTGCCATGGATATTCCACTAGACATTTTTTCATAATAGATCATATAATATTATATTAAAAATTGAAAATTCTACACTATGATAGTTTTATTAAATTTCTAGATCTGTAGATTTCACTGCAATTAGTACATGCATGCGAATGAAAATTATGCAAATAGAGAATGACAAAATAAAAACTCGCACACACACATCAGACACAAGATATGCTCTAGGAAACCCTTTCGGGAGAAAACCCAATCAGAAGGTGAGGCTGCTCCACTCTCTTTCTCTGTTTGGGAATATGGCTGCAAGTACAAACAAGTATGGCTTGTGGCCTGTGGGAGGCTACAATGCATAAATCCTTTCTATGTGCTCTACCTCCTATCCCTCTTGGCTATTTTTTCTCAGCTATGAAACAAATGCACTCTAAAGAATGGAATATCTCTTCCTCCTAGTAACCTGGTTATGACACAACTTGGTAGCCTACTAGTGGTTAAGTTTGACCACATCAACACTTAACTAGATTTACAATATAGACTTTTCTAGAGTATTTTACAATAAAATCACGTGGCTAGCCCCTTTTTCCATGAATAATGAGGGCTGGTGCGACATCCTCTTGAACCATGGTGGTGAAAACAAGAAGGCCAACTTCTGAGTAGCATAAATTTAGAATGTAAACTCTGATTGACGTGCTTGTTGCATCGTTGGAAATATATGTGTGTAGAATAGAATGAAAATGTGCTACACTTGAACAACAAATTATTACCCCCAAAAAATTCGTTCAATGCCTCAAAACGCTCCTGGAAGGTTTCAGACCCCATTTTGTCGAACTGGGTCCCATTGGTAAAAATGTTCTCGTGAGCTGATTCCTCCCCTTTTCCCACTCTAAATGCATAGAGATCGATGAAAAACAATATAATGATTCAATCCATATCACACCTCCCCGTTTTGGGAGGTTTTTGGTCCCCAAAAGCTTCTATTGAACGAGGCGAGGAAAATTTTCCTCCACCTCTCTCGTGTACCATTTTTAGATTTGCCTAGAAGTTGTCCCTTCAACCCAATACACCAAAGGTCATGTTGCCCATGTCTTGTAGTTGTGTACCTCTTCTACAAAACTGTATCTTTTGTCAACTCTGTCTGAGCATTTGGTGCCAAAACCTCCACAGAAGGTAGGACATGTTCCTCTTCCTGATCTAACATGGAAGGCTCATAGAGTTTCAAATTCTCCACATTCACAACTAAGTAAATGTGAATATATGGTGGTAAATTGGGTTGATATGCATTATCACCCACCTTTTATAGTATCTTAAAGGTACCATACCTCAGAGCCTTGATTTTCTTACTGGGCACTTGCAACCTCTCCTTGTTCAACTGTAGCCATTCTCTGTCTCCCATCTTGAGTGATTTCTTTGTTCTGTGTTGATCATGCTTGGCCTTATACTTCTCTTGCGACTTCTGTAGTGTTTTTTGTACTTGTATATGGATATGCCCGATATTCTCTATAAAATTTTCATCCCTCAAAAGCATCTCTTATAAGATCTTCCCATAACCTCATTGCTTCCCATAAGCAATATCTAAAGGTGAATGTGGAAAATATCCACAACAAGTTTTAAATGGGGACTTTCTTGTAGAATTGTGGACTATTATATTGTAAGAATGTTGTATATATAATATATTTTCATCCCAGGTCTTCAGATACTTCTGGTTGTATCCCCTCAGAAGTTGTACTAAATTCCTATTGACTACTTCTATCTGCCCATTTGTCTTTGGATGGAATGTTGTAGATCTCTTCAACTTTGTGTCCATATTCACCCACAATGTAGTCCAGAATGCATTGAGAAATATTGTATCCTTGTCTGAAACGACGCTCCTTGGTATCCCAAAGTGCACCAAAATCTGTCCAAAGAACAAGTTTGCTACTTCTTTCCCACTGATGGTCTTTTTATAGAGCATTAGAACACACACCTTGGTAAACCGGTCAACTATCATGAATAGGTAGTCATGTCCCTTCCTGGTAGTTGGTAAATCTCCCACAAAGTCCATGGAAATACTTTCCCAAGGAATAGTAAGTATAGGTAAGGGATGATATAGACCATGTTTCCTGTTTCTAGGCTTGTTGGTACAACAAAGCATGCATCCCCTTATGAACCTAGCTACCTGCTCTTGCATCTTGGGCCAATACACATAACTCTACAAGTTAGCCATGGTCTTCCCTACACTAAAGTTCCCTACAACCTTGGAGGTGTGAGCCTCTCTAATTAGTTGAAATCACTCACACATAACTTATCCAACTAAAAGAGTAAATCATCCTGGAGATGGTAGTGAATGACGTTTCCGCCATCGGGCACATGACTCTTGACTGTGCAACTGTTGATACACCTCCTTGATGTCCTCGTCCTCTGAATATGCCTCTCTTTGTATTCATCATGGGCGAATGGCTTTGTGTGCATAAGAGTCCCCAAAGCTATGATCTTTGATGTGGGTGGCCTTGGAAGCATGTCGACCAACTTTTTTGTGTTTCCCTCCTTATACTTGATCACCAAATGAAATTGATGTAAAAACCCCATCCACTTGTAATGCATGGTCTGCTATAGCTTACTCTGTGTCTGCAAGTACTGTAACGATTAGTGATCTATGTGGATAACTGCATCCTTTCCCATCATATATTGCTTCCACTTCTTCTCATCTTTCACCATGGCATAAAGCTCCTTGTCACAGGTAGGGTAGTTAAGAATTCCCCTCATGAAATACTTCAGAATGGTAGCATAAAAGTCTTCCTCATTGCATCAAGAGAACTCCTGTAACATGCCCACTCACATCTGTCTCCACTTCAAAGGGTCATTGCAAGTTTGGTAATGATAGAACTGATGCTTGACTAATCTTCTTCTTTAGCTCCTTCGAAAGCCCTATGTTGTCCCTTTCCCCATTGGAAAATCTTGCCACTTGCTGTTATGGCGTGTAGCGATACTGCTATTGCTAAAAAAGAGGCTATGAATTTCCTCAGGTACAATGTTATCCCAATGAAACTCCTAACCTTAGAAACATTAGTAGGCACCGACCATTTCATGATGGCCTCCATCTTGGAAGGATCTATCTTCATCTCTCCTCCACCTATCACATACCCTAGATACACTAAATACTTCTATACAAAATCTTCTTGATATTTTCTAGTAGCTAATGATTCTTCAATGTTTCTAGCACCTGCATCAAATGTGAAATGTTCTCCTCCCAGGTAGCACTACTTACCAGTATATCATACAAATAGACAAAACAAATGAATCTATAAAAAGGAGAAATACATCATTCATTAATCTCATAAACGTAGTTGGTGCATTACATAGGAAAAGTGGTATGAATAACCTCTCATACAAACCTTGCCTTGTTTTGAAGGAAATCTTCCAAGTATCTTCTTCTTTGACTTGAACCTTGTGATATCAAAACTTCATGTCCAGCTTGAGGAAGTAATTAGCTTGCTATAACTGATCAAATAGATCATCTATCTTGGGTAGAGGGTATCTGTTCTTGAGCATGATTTTATTCAATGCTCTGTAACCTATACACATTTGCCAAGTCCCATCCTTCTTTGGTACAATGATGATGGGTGACCTACATGGTGATGAAATCGGTCGAACGACACCCTGTTCTAGCATCTCCTGCAATTGTTTCTTCACCTCACTTGCTTCTATAATAAACTTCCTATATCGCCCAAGTTTGGCAATGGGGAGTCCAACAATAGCTGGATCTCATGCTCCATTTCTCTCTTAGGTCGTGTTGACAGGTTGAAAAATTCCTACTGCAACAAGTGGGTATTGGCCCGATCATGGTCCCAATTAGACCCTTTTTTTGTTTGGTGTGGCTATATACTCTTCGGAACAAAGGCTCGGTTATCTATATTAATCTAACTTCATAAATATATACATAAAAACCAATTAAAAGAAAACTAATATAATCCAATCATCCTATATACTTACAAGTAAATATAAACAACTATAAAATTCTGTTATGTATGAATGGATTTGCTTGAATAATCTTAACAATAGGGGATGGGGAAATCACCCAATTTTAGCACTTAAAGAATATACTACAAATGTTTCAATTAGTGAAAACCCTGACTGGAATATGGATCTAGTCAACCACTTAAAAAATATTTTTGGGCTCTACTTTAAAGATCTTATGAAAATTTGATTATATTTTTTGTGCTTTTTAATGTTTATTTGCATATAATGAAATTAATCTACGAAAAATAAATATATCTCGATAACGAGAGCAAGATTAACAAACTATCTTTTTGAATATTAGAAAAGAATGTCGATTCACTCATATTAAACAAATAAACTTTTTGTGTGAATAAAATAACTCAACACTGCATATACTTGAGCATTTCAAAAGAAAGGATAGACGCACATCCCAACATTCAACAGATAATAATAATAATAATAATAAAAAACGATAGAGGAAAATACCATCAATGCCTTTTAAACAATTAAAAGATAATACAGTACTCAGATCACATCATTCAACAAATATCAATACTTGATTGGTCTTCAAAAATTGATTGTAAAACACTGATTATAAAACCAGAGTCTCAAAGTGCAACAATTTCCAACTCTCTTGGGACTGTGATTTGAGAAGACAAATCCCACAATATTTTCAGTTATTTATGCTTTGGTTCAACCTCCCCCTTCTCTTCGACAATCCCTCTATTTATAATCAAAGAGTTCAATTTAAAAATAAAATAAAATAAATAAAAGTTTGTTTCTTGACAGCTTCAGGAAAAATTGTTTTTTTGTTTTCTTGGATTTTGGATAGCCTTCTTTCCCACATGTAATTCCAATCCATAAATACTTGAGCTCCAAGTGGTAACAATCTTCTACAAATTCTGCATAAAACATTTACAAAATCTATTATTAAAAATATAATAAAACTTAAAGCAAAAATCTCAATCCAAAATAATCAAAATTAATTATTAAAAGAAAACTTGATTCATGTAAATTAGCAATAAATTCCCAAATCTAAGCCAAATCATTTTGTGTTGTTGAAATTTTGATTGATATACAACGAATCGATGAGATTAGAGCAACAAAAAGTTTCAACATCCAATTTTATTCTTAGAAAGTAACCCAAAAAATCAATTTTAATTAAAAAACATAACCCTTTTTCTACCAAATTTCAGGGCAGTTTATATTGATTTTTTTTTTTTTGAAACAAATGATTCCATATCGCTGTCTTAAATTTCCTCTTTCCAACGATCTATCTTGGGATTGATTTCATTACCTGCAGCTTAAGATATTGACTCCGGAAGTTGGAGTCTTGTAGAAGTTCATGAGAAAATTGTCAAATTGTTAGTGTAAATTGTCGAATTGCTAAGAAAATCCCACATACATGGGAGAAATCGACTTCATGGTGTTTATATTGTTTAATGATCATAATGTTATTTGAATTGAATGGGAGGCATGACATGAAGGAAGGCATGGTATGAGATGAGTATGGTGGAAGGACATAGAGGTGATTAAATTTTTAAGGTAAATCGTAAAAACAAAAATCAAATTAAAACATGGAAATGAGAGGTGAGGTGGTGCGTGGCCCAAGAGAAGATTAAAATAATATACATAAGAACATTAATAAAGCGAATTTCATGGAGGAGGAGATTAAAATAATATACATAAGAACATTAATAAAGCGAATTTCATAGAGGGGAAGAGTTATAAGGAGGAGAAAGGAGGGCGAACCCTAGCAAACCCTAATCCTACCAGCTAGTCCTACTGATGTAAAGATGAGAATGCAAACTACTGAAAGATATGCCATTACTTCTATGAAGGTAAAATACATGTGTTTAGACTACCTTTGTCCTAAGAAAACATCTTTTTGTATTTTTGATTAAGTTGTCATTTTCATCATGCATATGCTTGAACTGTGCTCTACTGTGGAGGGGTGGATCAAGGAGGAGGAATGCTTGGAAAAGGTTGGAAAGGTTCAGAGGGGGTCTAAGGAGTCCCTAACACTCTTCCAGAGAGTTTCACAAAGTTTGGCTATCAAGAAACCTCATTTGTGAGCTTCTACAGGAAGTCTGCAGGGGTTCTACAGGATGTTCAGGAATTTCTACAGGATGTTCGCAAATTTCTACAGGATGTTTGAAAATTGGTTTTTAGAGGATGGATGAGTGAGGGAAGGGCATGGATGGATCTGGAGGTAGGATAGGGGTCTAAAACGGCCTAAGGACTGGTGGATGGAGTGGTGAGGAGGTGTAGAAGGCTGACTTGGCTTGAAGAAGGCTAAGGCAATGATTGAGCAAGAAGGTAGGGTTACGTGGAAAAAAGTATAGATGGGAGATGAGGAACCCAGCTAGGAGACGTAACAGGTGGCTTAGATTATGCTTTGGGTGGATGAAAGAATGGAGGAGATGCCCTGCACGGTGTACTTCAACCAAATCAACAAAGTCTTGCAAATGATCAAAACCTGAGCTAATCTAGTCTAACTATCAACAACATGAATGAACAACAGCTTTATTTGGGAAGAAAACCATGTACATCAACTATGCAAAGAAACATTTCAGATATCCAAACCCATAACTAATTTCTGCAAATGAAAACAGTACACTAAAGATTGCATGGTCAGGCAAACTAGTGTTTTTGTTGGGGCAACACTGTTTCTTCAATTCCATCCCCTAATCCAATAAGGATGAGGTGAAACCGAGAGTGTGGTTGTCCCTTTTCTTTGAAGCTTTTTCTGTTATTATCCTACCAAAACACCGTAAGCAATTTCATTCATAAACAATGATCTATCCAAGCAACATAACTAAATCTGCCTAACAGAAATACGTTCAAATGCAGAAAGGGAAATAATGATACATAAAGGAAAAGTAACAGTACAGAAAGGAGGCCCTAGGCTCTCAGGTTGGGCCCAACCCTGAGAGCTATGACTCCTATGAAAAAATCAGATTTGATAGGAAATCGAACTGCTTCTCATTATCAAAAAAATAATCATAAGAGTGATGCCAAAAATGGCTACAAAAGAACAAAGTAGAACTAGCAGCATTGAGGTGCAAAATACACATTAGTTTCAAAAGTCCCTTACGAAGGCTGAGGCCTCAACATTTATACATCACGAGGGACCTAGCTGGCCTCCTCAATTTGTGGAACTCGGTTGTCCAAACTCTGAGTTAGACAGTCCCTTCTAAAATCTGCTTGGCTGCCTTCTAGATTCGGTTTTGGTGGTCTTTGGAGCTCGGAGTTGGGGGTGAAGATCCCGAGGAAGGGTTATTATGCCATAGACAACCCCCCTAACGAAATCCGCACCTCAGCTTGGCATCTTAAGCATGATTGCTCGATTTCTCCAAGCCATGTGTCAAAAAAACCTAATAATGCACGTGTTAGCCACCTAGGAAGAGGTGGACTACCTTATTCGTACAAGATGACATAACATACTGAAAATAACATAGCTATGGAAAATGAAAGGGAGTTTGACAAGGATACTGAACAGGATTTAATTAGGCCAAATGAGCCCCAATAAGTTACCAATTTTGGGTTCTCATCATCACCCCCTGCTAAAAGGGTTGCTCATCCTCTGAGAAACTAGTCCAGCTCCTCGTCTTTCATTGCTTTAATCGCCACCCTCACATCCCAAGCTTCTGAAGTAGTGTCCTCCACACTGTCATGGAATCCGGCCTTCCTTTCCACCTCTTCCCACTGCTTATGCTCCTCCTCTTCTGTGCCTCCTCTAACAATCCCAAAAGCAAGGGTGGACTTAGCTTGAGGTCTATCCAATTGGCTTGGAGGTTCTGCATAGACTTCTTGTAGAGAGGTACCCATGCCAAAGCCTCCCTCATCCGAGTTGGAGTGTGATATTCTCAGATTTTGAGGCTGTGGGACAATGTGTTCCACCTACGGGTGCAAGCATGAACACAATTGTTCCCTAATAACCATTCCATATCCTCGAAGTGTGCTATGGTCTGGGCCTGATGATCCATGTACTCTAATAAAACCTGAGAGTTGGTTGCTAGGTGCTGGTGGGCAGATATCAATGCTGTGGGGTCCCCTGGCTCTGCTATAATCATCAGTGGTTCATGTAACTCCTGGTCCATGACATTCCTGACCTCAGCTGCTCTCTTCTCTTCGTGGTTTAACCATGAGGTCATTGCCATCAGCTGCATGTCCCCTATTGCTGTGTTGGGGTCCCATGAAGTGATGTTTGGAAGGGCCAAATTATGGAGGTAAAACTCGAAAGCTTGGCCTTATCTTCCGATGAACTGGTGTTACATAAATCCATGAATTGGTGGGGGTTTTGGATGTGGGAGATACCCCTCTGTGCCAATGTGTTGTTTTGGAACTGTAGCCACTGATCCCTTAGGTACAAGCCATAGGATTTGGCTGGCTGCCTACATTGCAGAGCTTCCATTGCCCAACTAGCCATGCAGGCTAGTTGTGCCTCCTTTTCTTACATCTGCTGCTTCAGGGATTGTATCTCTATATCTGCCTACAATTCCCTTTCTTGTAGCTGTTGGTTAAGTTCCTCGAGATCAGCGTGCATCTCTTCTTTTCCTTGAGGCTCTGCTAAGGGATCCTTGGCTGCCGTGTCCTCTCCTTTCCTTTATGCCTGCAGCTGGAGCTGTCGTTTGAGCAGCTCATTCTCTTCTCTTAACTTGGCTTGTTGGGAGCTTTCCACATGCCTTACTCTTGCCAACTCCCTTTGTGTTTCCTTGAGCCTTTCCTCTAGAGGTCCTATATCTGCTACCCCCTTGGATTTAGCGATCCTCATCCAAGTGTGGGTTCGTACTCTTTCTTCCTCTAGTGCTAGAAACAGTGGCACTGTGAACTTTTGAGGAATAATTTTGTCGGCCTCCAAAAAGTTATAATAAGAGCCCAGGTTGGGCTGGGGGCTTGGTTCCATGATGACATCGGCCTTCTCCTCCTTCTGTGGTGACTTGGATGCTCTCTCCTCCTCCTGAGGTGACTTGGCTGCTCTCTCCTCTATCTGCTCAGTTTCTTTCAGCCTAGCTAAAGTTTCCTGTAGAATAGCCTCAGCGTCCTGTAGAGAGGCTTCTAAGCTCAATCTCTCCATTCTTTCCCTCCATGAGGATGTTTTTTGGCTCCCCCGCTCATAAGTAATGGATGCCTTGGAGGGGGATTTATCCTTTGGTGTGGTAGGGGTATCCACGATGGTGATTGACTCTTTTGATGGAGGCTGGGGTCTTCCAGTCTTAATCCTTACACTCCTTCTCGCTTTAAAATACATAGGGGTCTCCCTCTTTCATTTCTCTTTTGGCTTGGGAGAGGTACTTAGGGTGTCCAGCACAGTTGCTACCTCCCTAGCTAGGATTTTGGCCGACTTCTCCTTCTGCTGTCCTTCTTTCGGACTTCCTGTAGAAAGTCCTGTAGCGGTGGCTTTCTGGCTTCCTGTAGAAGCTGCTTTCAACTTTCCTGTAGAAATACTCTGCTGCTTTCCTGTAGAAGTCAAGGGCACTGTTTTAGCCTACTTGGCTGAGGGGACTTTTCCTTTTATCTTGGCTGAGGTTGCCTTAGGGGTGCCCTTACTGACTTGGACTTTCTCAGTCCGTTATGCCCTGCTCTGTAGTCTTTTCTCCCTGGGTGTTGGTGCAATTTTATCATCCCCTGTATTGGCAGCTTGCCCCATTTTTGGTGTTCCTTTTTGTTCTTTCTTTAGTGTTTTGCCAGGGGTTTCTTGTTTTTTAACCTTCTTCTCTGCCTGAGTATGCTCCTTCTCCTCATTGCTAGAGGAGGTGAGCTCCTCGGCCAAGACTCGAACATCATCATCCTTTGACATATTCCAGAAAATTTCCCAAGAGAGAGGGATAGTGAAAGTGTGGAGTGCATCT
Source organism: Pinus taeda (assembly GCA_000404065.3). Lineage (NCBI taxonomy): Eukaryota > Viridiplantae > Streptophyta > Pinopsida > Pinales > Pinaceae > Pinus > Pinus taeda. The sequence continues at coordinate 51,001 of APFE031396970.1, read as the reverse complement.
TCCACGAGGAGCTTAATAAGCCCATGATGGGCTAGCTGGTCTGGTGTCCCCTCTCTGAGTTTGGTGGCACACTTAGTCATGGAGTGCAGGAGGAAATAAAGAATGCTCAATTTTTGCTGTGAGGGTAGGTCCATGTGGTGTCTGAGTTCTGTGAGCGGTCGAAAATGATAGCCATATACGATGCTAAATCGCCCCTCACACGTAATATACTTCATAATTTGGAGGCTGACTTCACTCCAGAAAGGTTGTAGGTTGGTCCTACAAACTCCGTTCTTGTCTTCTGAGAATTGTTCCTCTAGCAAGAAGAACTCTTTTTTAGCTTTCTGACCCAACTTCCTCTCCTCCTTATCCTAGGGCAACCCCATTGGAAGATCAGTTACCTTGCTGATGAGTTGTGGGGTGAGTCTGAGGGTCAGTCCTCTGAAGTTGACAACAGCCAATGTCTTTGACTTCGGCTTTAGGGACCGGAGGAATTCTTCAGCAATTTCGTCATCATGACCTTGAAGCTTGTCACAAAATGACATCCAGTGTGCACGGGAAAACAAGTCCAACACCTCAGGGGTTTCCCGTAATTTCTTGGAGTTCGAAGGTTCTTTTCGAATGAACCCTCCTGACATGGTAAAACTCTGTGTTTGCTCGCGCTTTCATGCAGACTGGGAATTCTGGGTGGATTTCCTTCTCAGAGCGTAAAAAAAGATATCTTTGGTCAATTACCCGGTGCTCAACTTGCCTGCTCATATACAAAAGGAGAACTCTGGGATTTTTTCACACGGAGCACAGAGCTACGTCTCCATTATACACACAGTCGCATAAAATTTACAATTTTTACCAGTGTTTCGATAGTGTCTCAATTTCTACAGGAGGGATTTTTCATTCAAGCGTGGAGGAAATCTCGCGTGCAGATCACGAAGACAATTTCAGGCAGTGATATAAAAAAACTTTTGATTCGACAAACAGAATTGCATTCACATTTCTCTACTCCCATCACTACGTCGAATTCACCACCTTTGGAATTATTTGCATGGGAAAGTTAAGTTCTGCCTACCTCACTGAAAATTGCCACCCTCGACGTGAACAGTCCGCGCTGCTTCGAATGCTGTGTTTCCTGTAGCGCAGCTTCCTGTAGAAATTGTTCCCGGCTTCTGGAGGAGGTTACGGTAGCGCAGGACCAGTCTGAGCGGTAGCAAGACATTTGAACAGACCGAGAACTTGGGCTAACAACTTGCAGAGGAGGAGGACACACATTCGGCTGCAAAACAGTTGTGAGCATAAATGACTGCAGTGCATCATAAGTATTCAACCGGCCGATTTCGAATTGCTGCGGAATTCATGGCGTGGGGGTGAGATTTCCCTGCTGATCTGTTGGCCGACGTTATTGCTATCATTCCCCAGCGTCCCCTGGCCTCCAAATTATTTCCTCTGCATTTACCGTCGCCATTCCTGTCATACCGCCGCTTCTCCTCGACTGGACACTTCCCACGTGTCAATTATCCAACTTTTCGACATAACCAATCCAATTCGGATCCTACAAGGCCGCTTGACTAGCTGTGGTGGCCAGTTGAATGGAAACCAGCCTTGTTCAATCCGTCCATTCTCACAGTCATGTATATTCAGAGTATAGCTTATGTAATTTGACGAAATAAGGTTAGGCACTTACCTGTGCGGCCATGGACGTGGGTTTTTTCAGGTTTCGGGACGAGTGATGCTGGATTTGCGTGCTACTGCATTGTGCTCAGGTGTTGGAGCTCCTCTTCATTGGCTGTTGCTGGCTATGAGCCTTTGGGACCCGTTTCTCTTGTGGTGAATACTGCATGCACCGGTTCTGCGAGCTGCTGGTGTCTTCATGGTAGGTGCTCCAGCTGGATCAGCTTCTACAGGATTCCTGTAGGACATCCTGTAGCCGTTTCTCCTTCTGGGGTGCATGCTGAAATAATTGGAGTCACGTTCACGGGTGAAGGGTCTTGAGGTCACCTAGACAGGTGAATTGCGCGAGCCTCAGAAGGCCTTATTTTTTATTTTGAAAAAAAACAAATTTTCTTATTTGAAAAAAACAAAGTTTTGGTATGCATGTGCAGGTATGCTCGCCGAGATGAGAGTGATGGCGGTGAAAGGAGGTGAAATGAGTGGAGGATGGAAGAAAAGGGTGGTTGCATGCCTCCTCAATGGGTTTCAAGCTCCAAATGCTTCTCTGTAATCGATTCTGGCCCGTCCAAAAGCTCTATAGGATGTTTCCTGTAGAAATACAGAACTTCCTGTAGAAAGTCCTGTAGCTTCCTGTAGAAGGTTGAACCATGACCCGATTGTGTCCAAACCTTGGAAAAATGATTGTTCATGGAGGGAGTGTATGTGAGGCTGCCTGGTAGCTTGATAGGGACCCTTGTCCTTGAGTTGAGAGGCCTCCTTTGGTGTGTTGCGTTCCTGCAACCTACAACATTTTTAGAGATCAGCTTGTCTTTTCTTCTCTCTCTTTTTTTTTAAGAGACAGCAGGGGCGCCTCAATGAGGTTTTCATCCCTACCATCTGCCTTGGGTGCCTCGAAAAAGTTTTTCACTCAAGGATCTTTTTATTCCCGTTCTTTTTTCGGAGAGACAGTAGGAGCGCCTCAATGAGGTTTTCACTCCTACCATCTGCCTTGGGCGCCTCAAAAAGGTTTTCACCCAAGGATCTTTTTTATTGCAATTTTTTTTTGTTTGTTTGATATATAATGATGCTCAGGGTGTGCCCAAAACAGAGGCAGAACCCTTCTCTATGACCAGCACTGGTTTTTCCACAATTTTGATGAACTCTTGCCTCGAAAGAGGTTTCCTGTAGATCTTTAGTCGGTGCCCATTGACGAGCATGGGGATGGCTTCTTCATCAATAGTCCAAATAAGGACGAAACCATTGTCATTACATTTTTCCATTGCATATGGTCCTAGCCACCTTGTCCTCAGCTTCCCCTTGAAATCCTTATGTCTGGAATCATACAACAGCGCCCAATGTCCCGGTTGGAATTGTTTGCCATTGAGGTGCCGGTCATGCCATACCTTCCTCTGAAGTTGAGTCACTTCTGAGTGGAGGAGGGCCTGCATTCGAAGTTTGTCTAACCCATTTAGCTGCATTAACCTTTCTTGTTGAGCATGGCTGAGATCTAGGTCCAGCTGGGCTGCCATCCTCAATGTGTTGTATTCAAACTTGATTGACAGCAAAGCTCTCTTCCCATAGACAATCTCATAGGGTGTGAAATTGGTTGTGGTCTTCCAAGTGGTGTTGTAGGCCCAAGTGGCCTCAACCAGGCGATCTGCCCAATCCTTTCTGCTTCTGCTCACCACCCTAGTCAAGATCCCCTCTAATGCTCTATTGGTGACTTCCACTTGCCCATTTGCTTGAGGATGATATGGGGTGGAAGTCCTATGCTTGATCTTGTGATGAGAAAGCAAGTCTTCAATCAAATTGGAGGTGAACTGGCTTCCTTGATCGGTGACTAACTCTCTTGGGTAGCCAAATTTGTAGAAAATGTTTTCTCTTAAAAACTCAACCACCTTTTCTTCTGTTGCTACTTTGATTGCCTTGGTTTCTGCCCACTTTGTCAGATAGTCTGTGCACACAATGATGTAAGACCTTTGCTTCGAAGGAGGGTTGATAGGACCCACAAAATCCATACCCCACTTCTCAAATGGCTCAAGAGTCACTTGAGGTTGGAGAGAAATTTCATCCCTTGGAGTCGGTTTCCCCATCCTCTGGCATCGGACACATTAGCTGATATATCTTCTGACATCTTGATGAAGAGTGGGCCAATAGTAGCATGCTTATAGAATTTTGAAGGCAGTCCTCTTGGCTACAAAATGTCCTCCACAGGGCCCGTCGTGATCGGTCAGGAGGATGTCAAAGACTTCCTCCTCCCTAACACAACGCCTTAAGATCTGATCAGGGCCAAGTTTGAATAGGTTGCCCCCGATCCAAGTGAATGAGGCACTCTTCCTCACGATTCTGCTCTTCTCCTTTGAGGATAGATGCGGAGGGAACTGTGCTGAGACCAGATAGTTTGCTATATCAGCAAACCATGGGGAGAGTACTGAGATAGCAAACAGATGCTCATTTGGCATCTGGTCATCCACTGTTCTTTCTTCACCTGCAGGCAAATCCAATCTAGACAAGAAGTCAGCAACAACATTTTCTTTACCTAGTTTGTCAACGATAGTCAAATCAAACTGCTCCAACAAAAGTAACCATCTAATAATACGAGCATTCACATCAGGCTTATTCATTAAATATCTAATTGTAGCATGGTCAGTATGTACAAATGTTTGATAGCTAGTGATGTAGTGTCAGAACTTGTTCAGGGAATGGACCACGACCAGGAACTCTTTCTCAGTTACCGTATAATTCATTTCTGCCTTAGATAAGTTTTTACTAACAAAGTGTATAGCATATGGGAGTTTTTCTTCAATTTGTCCTAAGGCCGCCCCTATGGCTTTGTTCGAGGCATCAGTGTGGATGTGGAAAGGTAGGGCCCAGTTTGGGCCTCTCAAAATTGGAGCAGACACCAACTTATCCTTCAACTCATTCAGGGCCTTCTGGTAGTCATCCGACCATTTAAACTCAACATCTTTTGCTAAGAGGCTAAACAAGGGCGAGGCTAGCTTACTAAAGTCTTTAATGAATCTGCGGTAATACCTAGCTAAGCCTAGGAAACTCCAGACATCTCTCACCTTCTGAGGAGGGGGGACCCTTTTGATGATAGCAACTTTGTTGGGATCCACCTGTAACCCTTGGTGAGAAATGGTATGGCCTAAGACGGTCCCTTCAGTCATCAGGAACTCACATTTCTCAGGACTGAGGGACAGGTTCATCTCAATGCACTTGCTCAAAACTTTTCCCAGGTTGGACAAGGCTTCCTGGAAGCTAGACTCGTAAGGAGTAAAGTCATCCATATAGATTTCTACCGAATCATGGACCAACTCAGCAAAGATGCTTAATACAGCCCTCTGGAAAGTGGCAGGGGCACTACATAGCCCAAAGGGAAGGACACAGTAGGCAAAGGTACCCCATGGACAAGTGGAAGCGGTCTTATCTTGGTCCTCCGGGCTGATTTGAATCTGATTGTACCCGCTGAAACCATCTAGGAAAGAGAAAAACCTCTTCCCTGCCAGACCATCCAACACTTGATCTATGAAAGGTAAAGGGAAGTGGTCTTTCTTTGTGGCTTTGTTCAATTCTCTGTAGTCCACACAAATTCTCCATTTCCCATTTTTCTTGGGCACCAACACCAGAGGGGAAACCCATTCGCTATCCGAGATGGGGTAGATGAATCGCGCATCCAACAATTTTTGCACTTCTTCTTTAACAATGTCCTTGAGGGTTGGGTTCATTCTCCTATGAGGTTTCTTGACTGGTTTACAGTCCTCCTTGATGTAGATATGATGAGTACAGACCAAGGGATGGATTCCCTTCATTTCCTTGTAGTTCCAGTAAAAAGCCTCCAAATGGCGGGTCAAGAGGCTACATAGTTCCTTTTCCTGGGAGAGAGAGAGATAGGAGCTTATCTTCAAAGTCTTCTCAGGGCCAAACTCCACATTCTTAACTCTGGGGGTGGTCAGATTAGTGGCACCTAGGTCCACTAAAGCATTGGCCTGGGTATCTTCCACCAATTCTTCCAAGGATAGCGCACCAGGGGGAGGATTTTGGATTAAGTTTTCAATCAAATCATCCTCGGTTGGAGGGCCTCCCCTGGTGGCCTCTACTGTGCATAATGGTGCAGAGTAGACCTCATCCTTTTCTTCTTCTTCCAACCAGAGGGGTAAGTCATGTTCTAGTAGAGGTTGGGTAGGAGGGTGTAGGACCAGCTGTTTGGACATAGGCCCATTTTTGATGGTCATGCTTCCGGCTCGACAGCTGATGTAAGCATCTACAGTAGCCAGCCGAGGCCTTCCCAAAATGAGGGGATATCCCGTGAGTTTTGCCTGAGGCTGAAGGACCAAAAAGTTCGCAGGGTATTCCCAGGAATCAACAAAGACCAAGACATCCTCCACAATCCCTTCAGGAGTCACGGTGGAGCGGTCTGCCAATTGCAGCATTGTCGAGGTCTTCCTTAGGGATCTCTGAAGATTGAGCTTAGGCATGGTGTCCCTGGTCATCACATTAATGGCAGCCCCTAGATCAATCAAAGTGTGGGGTATAATGGTGCCATTGATGTGGACATCAACTACAGGACTCCCAAGGTCCAAATACTTCGACAGATTACTGCCCAACAGAGATCGGACAGTTGTCCTTGACATTGATGGTCAGGCACCTTTCTTTCCGCCTGCCTGGGTGCCTGAAAACACTTCTCCTAAATCATTTGTTGTAATCCCATACATCTTTATGGCCTAGAGAAGTGGTATTTTCACACACAACTGCTTGAGTTCTCCCAGAAGCTCATCCTCTTCTGGGTTGGGTTGTGTGGTTACTGTGAGTCGCTCAGGAAAGGGTGGAATGGCTTGGGGTTCACTTTCCTGTTGCTCTTCCTCCTCCTCTAGGGGAGGAGGTTAGCGTTCTGGAAGGACCTTCCCAGATCACAGGTTGATCTCCTGGATCTCTACAGCATAGGTAGGGCATGTTGTCTCCCCAGTATATACCTGCTGGGCCTGTCTGTTGTTGGGGTTCGCGTTTGGTTGAGCAGGCATCTGGGGTTTTCTTGGAGGAGCAGGAGGTAATGGTTGTGGTTAAGTTGGTGGTGGAGGCAAAATGGCGGGAGGAGTGTTATATTGGGGCCTCCACCCTGGTTGAGGTGCATTCCACCGAGGTTGCGGCTGGGCATGAGAGTGAAACGAGTGAGAAGGAGGTTGAGTGTGGTATGGAGATGGATAAGACCACAGAGGAGGTGCGGACCAGGAAGGATGAGCAGGGGGACCCCAAGAAGGTATATGAGTGGATTGGTTGGGGTGGTAATAAGCTTTGGATGACCCTTGCATCCCCTACTGATAAGGTCTGGGTCCAGGAGGCATCCTTTGGTTGAGGAAGTAGAGAGGTTCAGTAGCCACCTCAGTCCTTACGTACATGGCTTTAAATCCTGGCAAGGTAGGGCATTGGTTGGTGGGGTGGTCTTCCTCACAAACGAAACATACCTCTACTGAGTGCAATGGGCACTCATTCTTGGGATGCTTCCTCCTGCATCTAGGATAAAAAATGGCCAAAGCCCTCTCAGCTTCTTCTTTCTTTTGCTGAATTTGGAAGGTATCAAGTTGCATGGCAATAGTCTGTCTCATTTCACTCTTAAGGTCTTCCATCTGGTTAACAAACTCATGCTTGGAGAAAGAGGTACTAGCTGAGAGATGATTCCCCCTACCTCTCTTCCGGGCCGCCCTAGAATGGTTTCTAAACACGGCCTTTATGTCCTCATAAGGTAGTTGGTAGATGTCTCCTCCATCCAGCATGTTAAGGGTGTCCAGAAGGTCTTCGGGGACTCCTCGGAGCAGAACCAGCTTCAGAGATTCCAGGTCAAGTGTGCACTTGGCCCGTTTATAACTGAGTTGGAACCTCTCCTCATAGTCTTCCAAAGATTCAACGCTGCCCATGGTCATCCGAAAGATTTCTCCCTTAGTTTCCTTGGACCTACAGTAGTCTCTGTACTTGGCATTGAAAGCTTGCTGCATCTGAGCCCAAGTGGTGATACTGTTTCCAGGTAACCCCATGAACCAGCGTAATGCTACATCCTTGAGGGTAGAGGGAAAGAGTTTCAGCTTTTGCTCATCCTTAGCATAGTCATAAGTTCGACAAAGGACAACAAACTCAAACAGGAAGGTATCAGGGTCCTCAATAGTCAGACCATGGAAATGAGGTAGAGCAGAGGGACTTATGTTTTTCATTTTCATGTCTCCATTGATCTCTCGGATGGGAAAGGCACCCTCTATTCTCTCCTCTTCTCTTCTAGCATTTTGGTTTTCAACCATGGCTTTAGATGGAGTGTTCCCTAACTCTTCTTCTGTTATAGGATCTTCGTATATCTCAGGAGGTTCACCTATAGGTTCTTTAGGCTCACTGTCACCAGAGAAGAGAGAAGGTTGATTCAGTGATGTGGTGGGGGTGTTGGGTAAGAATTTTCTGGTTTTATCTCTGTTTCTACGAGGCATGAAATGGAAAGACTTTTTTTCTTGCTTTGTTTTTTTTCTCTGTTGGTACCTACAAAACTCAAATAGATTGAACTGCAACTAACTATCTTACTAGAAGGAAAATGCTGAATTGAAATGAAAGCAGGAAAGGACTAATCTATTTTGCTCAAATGAACTTGCAGGAATGGAATGCTAAGCTATGCTTGCAGAATTGAAATTACGGAATTGAAATGCTAATCTACGCTTGCAGAATTGAAATGCTAACCTATGAAAGCAGGAAATGTCTACTTTACTTTTGCGGAAAGGAAATTGCAAAATGGAAATGAAATAAACTACTTAGCAGAAGGTTGTAGGAGAAAATAGAAGAAAAGCAACAATCACCAATACTCTGACACTTCCCCGACAATGGCACCAAAAAGAATGGTGGGCTCCAGTATTGCAGCAATAATGCTGCAACTTCTGGGACTCCCTTCTTTACTTTTATCAACACGGTTGTTCGTAACAAACTTGGAAGTGACAGTGTTATATGCACAAGTACCAGCTCTTGCCGTAGCTGTCACTTGATCAGTTGGCACAAGTCGACTAGGGACTTTAGCCAACTTATATGAGCTCTTAGAAGCAACTTCTAATTGATGGATGAAAGCTAACTCAAAGGAAACTAACCTACTTGTGAAAAGAGACTGAAAAACTGAAAGAAAGCGCAAACCCTAATTCTACCAGCTAGTCCTACTGATGCAAAAATGAGAGGGCAAACTACTAAAAGAGATGCCATTACTTCTATGAAGGTAAAAGACATGTGTTTAAACTACCTTTGTCCTAAGAGAGCATCTTTTTGTATTTTTGATTAAGTTGTCAATTTTCTCATGCATATGCTTGAACTGTGCTTTATTGTGCAGGTGTGGATCAAGGAAGAGGAATGCTTGGAAAAGGTTAGAAAGGTTTAGAGAGGGTCTAAGGAGTCCCTAACACTCTTCCGGAGAGTTTCACAAAGTTTGGCTATCAAGAAACCTCATTTGTGAGCTTCTACAGGAAGTCTGCAGGGGTTCTACAGGATGTTTCAGAATTTCTACAGGATGTTCGAAAATCGGTTTTTAGGGGATGGATGAGTGAGGGAAGGTGCATGGATGTATCTGGAGGTAGGATAGGGGTCTAAAAATGGCCTAAGGTCTGGTGGATGGAGCGGTGAAGAGGTGTAGAAGGCTGACTTGGCTTGAAGAAGGCTAAGGCAATGATGAGCAAGGAGGTAGGGTGACGTGGACAAAAAGGATAGATGGGAAACGAGAAACTTAGCTAAGAGACAGAACAAGTGGCTCAGATGATGCTTTGGGTAGATGAACGAATGGAGTGGATGCCCTCCATGGTGTACTTCGATCAAATCAACAAAGGCTTGCAAATGATCAAATCTTGAACTAATCTAGTCTAACCATCAACAACATAAATGAACAACAGCTTTATTTGGGAAGAAAACCTTGTACATCAACTATGCAAAGAAACATTTCAGATGTCCAAACCCATGACTAATCTCTGCTAATGAAAGCAATACACTAAGGATTGCATGGTCAAGCAAACTAGTATTTTTGTTAAGGCAGCATTGTTTCCTCAATTCCAGCCCCTAATCCAATAAGGATGAGGTGAAACTGGGAGTGTGGTTGTCCCTTTTCTTTGAGGTTTTTATGTTATTATCCTACCAAAGAACCTAAAGCAATGTCATTCATAAACAATGATCTATTCAAGCAACATAATCTACATAACATAAATATGTTCAAATGCATAAAGGAAAACAATGATATGTAAAGGAAAAGTAACAATACAGAAAGGAGGCCCTAGGATCTCAGGTTGGGCCCAAACCTGAGAGATATGGCTCCTATGGAAAGCTCAGATTTGATAGGAAACCAAACTGCTTCTCATTATCCAAAAATAATCATAAGAGTCATGCCAAAAATGGCTACAAAAGAACAAAATAGGACTGGCAGCACTGAGGTGCAAAATACACAATAGTTTCAAAAGTCCCTTATGAAGGTTGAGGCTTCAACATTTATACATCACGAGGGACCTACCTGGCCTCCTCAACCTGTGGAACTTGGCTGTCAAACTGTGAGTTAAACAATCCCTTCTAAATTCTGCTTGGTTGCCTTCTAGATTTGGTTTTGGTGGTCTTTGGAGCTCGGAGTTGGGGGTGAAGATCTCGAGGAAGGGTTATTTAATGCCATAGACAACCCCCCTACGAATCCTCACTTTAGACTTGGATGTCTTATAGCCCATGATTGCTTGACTTTGCTCCAATATGTGTCAAAAAACCTGAAATAAGCACGTGTTAACCACCTAGGAAAAGTGACTTCCTTTATTCGTACAAATGACATAAACATACTGAAAATAATGCATAAACTATAGAAAATGAAGGATTTTAACAAGGACTTAACAAGGATAATTAGGCCAAATGAGCCCAACAAGTTACCAATTTTGGGGCGCATCAGATATGCCTTGGTTTTTGTACCTTCTGATGTGAGGAAGCCTTGCCAAGGGATGGATCACTCAGGACAGGGGATGTCAAGGAACTTGGAAGGTGAGTAACTACATGGAAGGGGGTGACTGGATTATTCGAGGGATTGTGTAGCAGAGAAGGTAAGGTTGGGGGTGGATTTGGTTTGTCATTAGCATTTCCAGATGGAATCATATGCATATTGGAAGTGTTCCCTGAAACAATGAGTTGGTAATTGTTCACTAAGGGACAAGTAGAGCAGGATTGTGGAGCTAGACATTGGATGCAACTTTGACTTTGGCAGTGGATTCTAGGCTTCCTGGGAACGAGGTGAATCCCAGTACTACTTTGAGGGTGGATGTGTGAGCCTCTAGATTCCCTTGTTGTTGATAAGGGCATCATATCCTTTTATTTTTTCGATGAAGAGAATGTGTATAAGCTTATTTGTGTTTATTATTGTAAATATTATAGTGAGTTGTGTTATAAAGCTCCAATAAATGGTATGATTGTCATATCTTAAGAAAAGGTCATCGTAAATAATACCACGAGTTGTGTTATAAATCTCCATTGGCAATATGTTTTGTTTTTCAATAGTCTTGCTAGATATAGGGGTCATTGAACACTGAGGATGGCGTTCCCCCTAGGGGGAGGGTTATGTAATAGCCTTGGTAAAAAAATCCATGTAATAAAGTTAATAAAGGAAAAAATAAGACCAATGTCATGGGAAACGTATTCCAAGTTGAATGTTTGAAAAACATCGTAGTGTGGGTGTTCATTTGGTTTATTATGGCTAGATAAATTGGCAAAGGAAATGGAAAAGGATTTGGAAAGAAAAAGTAGCATTAATTGGCATTGTATTTATGAAAATAATGGAAACTAAAGAAAATAGAGGCCTCATTGATAAAAAGGCTTCTGATGATCAGTTCATGGCCTTTTGTCAGTTCAGCTTTGGAGCTATCTCTCTATTCTCTCTCTCTCTCATACTCTTGGACACTTAGATTATTTGTGGAGCATTCTAGCATTGGGAAAGAAAGGCAAAGGAAGGAAAACAAAGCAAGAGGAAGTAAGGATCAAGCAAGGAAGAGCGGGATTCAAGTGAATACATCGAGATTACTTGCAAGTATCGAGTTTCACGTATGATTCCTTACTAGTTTTGGCATGTGTGGTACATGCATGTGTGTTGTCGGTTCTCTTATTTTCATTTGAATGGGTCTTGCTAGGTGTGATAGTTGTTTTCAACCTTGCCTTGCCATTTCCGGGTAGCCATGGTGTGATGGGGTTCTCTTGTTTTGGTTGATTTGTATAAATGGATGGATTTGAAGCTAAGTGGGGTGGTCTCAAGATTAATAAAAAGGCCTAGGAATCTCTTGGTGGGATATATGGTAAACTATGGTTTGGAATACCCTTAATTGGACCTAGGAATCCCTTGAATGGTAATGCCAAGATACACGGTAAAGCCTCGAGGGTGGAGACCTCTTAAGCATAGGAATCCCTTGACTGGTAATGGTGGGATACACGAGAAAGCCGAGAGGTGGAGATGAACAAATTCCTCACGGTTTAGGTGGAGAGATTCAAAGGCATCCATTCTTGTTGAGGTCCTAGTGATTCGGTGGGATTCCGGTAAAGCTCAGTTGTATTGATGAGGATTTCGGGCCTAGGCATCCCTTGGTGGATATACAGTAAAGCCTGAGAAAACGTTGGTTGGTTCTGTTGTGATTCCCACATTCATGTTTGAAATACGGCACGAGGGTGATTGGATGTAAGAAAGATTTGGTTCAACTCAATCTATGGTCGAGTGGTACATGGAAGTCACTGACTTGGTTGGATTTTAAATATATTAATAAGAGCTTCTTTCCTCTTGTGTTCTATGTGTAAATGTACTTTTTATTATGTTTCTTTAATGGCTATTCTATCACTCGTATTATTTTGGTTATATGTTGGTTATAAGCATGGTTTCATGACAGATTTTAGTTATGGATCTTAACGTGTTTTGATTGGTAAATGAATGGCTATTGAACGCATGACTTAGTAGAAGTTATTGTAGTTATTATGAGAAGGCACTAGTCCTTCTTGGTAATTTTTAGATAAGTATGAGACCCCTATGCTCAGATTTGTGGTTATGACCTGTAGATTACATGTTTGTAATATGTTTGACGAAATCCTTGTTATGGCTAGAAGGGGTCAGGTCAAGTCCTTGTACCAATGTTTGCACTAGTAGCTTTAATTCATTCTTATTTACAATTTCTAGAAGTTTCATGAAGTTCCGGGCAGATGCTTGAGACCTAGCCCTGAAAAAGTGGTGCATAATCTAGGGTCGTTGGCTCAGAACTGTCTGGAAAAGGCCATAGTCACATGCATGCCTTGTTGTGGGAGTGATTGAAGGGTTTCAGTTGCATGCATGGCTTATTGTGGGAGTGACTAGGGGTCTAGCTAAGCAAAATGACAAGTTGTCTCATGGGTTCAGGACCTAGAAGGGTTGGTTGTCTCCTAAAGGTTTTGTAGCTCTTGAGAAAGGTCAGATTGATTTTGTTTTGTCAGTTCCACTTCCTTAATTGTACATGGGAAGTTGAATCACATTAGAGTAACTCTTCGTCACATGTTTACCCCAGCGGGCCAGTTAGCTTCGGTAAATGTGGGAGGAGGGTGTTACACCCATGGATTCTGTCATCGTGCCTTGTATCTCATGCACAAAAATTCACTAGAGTTTGCCTCAACCTTAACGGTGTGCAACATCTGTTGCTTCTTAGGAAAATTCTCATTTTGCATGTTCTATCGACCACAGACCCATGCCTCATAAAAAATCTCTAATGGAGATTTCTGCAGCGGGTTGTCAGATTATCAATCAAATAACAAGAAAAAGCCCATCTTGTACCTTTTGTCAATCTGTGGAACCCTGCCAACCTTCAAAAAGTCATAGTTCCTTATTTTTTTAGAGATTTTGAAAGTTCCTTATATTGTTGGAAAGGTCTTTCAGATGATTATCCAACCATGCACTATGCAAAAGCTCATGAGCTGATCCTTTGTATCTAAAATGCCTCCAAAAACAGGTTCCATTCTTGGCCTTAGCTAGGTAGCAACACCCATCAATATTCTTACCATGGCTCAACCAATCCCCAACTCCAACTGAGCAGGCAAGACATTCAATTGTAGTTGCCAACATGTTCAATCAATGCCAATATTAACAATGAGCTCATCTTATAATTGTCATCAC